>JAJLUK010000135.1:0-14240 GCA_030570055.1 Blastobotrys chiropterorum
AAAAAAAAAAAAAAAAAAAAAAAAAAAAAAAAATCTTGGTAAACAGACTTTTATATAATGAGGGGCACTTCTCCAAAGAAAAACACAAACGTCGTTCAATATAATTATCTAATAAATATACATTTTTATTTCACAGGAGATGAAGCCACACTATCCACATCATCATCGTCATTGCGAGTAATAGTGACGTCTTCATCGACGTCAGAATATGAAAGTGATCGGGGAGATGCCATAGAAGGAGTAGAAGAGTTAAAATAGTATCGTGAATAAGCAGTTGAATGATTGGTCGGAGTACTGAACGATGCCAGGTTTTCCTTGCGCTTGTTCACTGATCTCAATGCAGATATTATGCGATCCTTATCCAAATTGGATTCTCGCAACTCTTCAATTTCGTCCTTAAGATCTTGGATAATGTCTCTATAATGGGAACCGGATTCGACTGTGACTGAGGTAGGTGTTCTATGGCTGAGTTCTTGCTGGTATAACTGTCGTTCCAAATGGGAAATGTAGGATTTGTATTCTTCGATCTGTTGGTTTTGACGTCTGTTTTCGCCGAGTTCTGAATCGTCACTTTCGTCAGCTGAAAAGCCCAAAACTTCTTCTAGTCTGGAATCATCACATAAACGAGTCAAATGCTCAACCCGTTCATGAAGAATTTTGTTTTCTGCTTCCAGTTGATTGATTTTTTCGGTTGTGCCTGTCGCTCCCGGAGATGACCCTGGAGAGGATGACAGCGACGGCGATGTCAACGCAGTAGACGTGGTTCCGGAGCTAGTGGCACTACTGTTCGAAGCCGTGGAGGATCCGGAGCATGCACGCAACTGTTGAATTTCCTGTTTTTGTGCCGCCAATTGTTGCATCAGCCTCTCTACAGTCTTTGGGTCGTTTGCGGCTTCATCATTCCGCTTAACGTTCACCACCACATTCTTGGCTCTGGCAGCGAACCGCAACGTCGACACTGTTTCCATGTATGCTGACGACGGGCCTGCAGTTTGGACAGTGCAAAGCACGCTCACAAGGGACTTTCCTGATAATGCTGGTTGAAGCAGCCTTGTTAGCTTGGAGTCTCGATAGGGTATGTGATTTGATCCACCAGACGACAATCTGGCAATGACCGTCCCCAAAGTGAGCAGAGATTTGTTAATATAGGCACCTTCCTTCCGTCGTTCCGACTGCGACACGGCCCGTTCTGAGCCAGCCAAATCGCATAAATAAAGTGTGGAGTTGTGTTTCAAATTGAGACCGCCGGATCGTGACGAAGTTTTGGGTGCCGAGTCAATTGTAATCTGAACAACGGCATGGGACCGTGATGATCTTGAGTTAAACTCGGTGCCTTCAGTACGTCGAATTGAATCTCCCTGGGCGATTGTGTCGAGAAGATGTTCTGGCGTCTCCACCACAACTTCCTTGAGCCCAATGGCACGAATGCGACCGGCCGAATCTCTCAATCTGATATCGTCAGATGGGGTTGATGGTGACAGCAAGTCATTCAAATGTTCATTGTAAATTTCCAGATATGCTACCCGAATGTTGAATGATCGGTCTTGTTGGTTTTGTTGTACATGGTCGAAAATAGACTTTACAGAGAGCGGGATGATACCCGGGTTGTTGTTGGTGCCCTGCATGGAATACGTTTTACCAGAGCCCGTCATGCCATATGCAAACACTGTCGCATGAAACCCGGCCATGACCTTATCCACCAACTCCTTGACGCTATTGTCATAAACCATTTCATTAGAAACCGAGGACCCGTGGAACACCTTGTCAAATGTGAATTCGCCGAGCTCCTTGCTTCCAATGGCATTCCGTGTGGAATCAATGTCCCAGGAACTAGTGTTTGAATCTGGCTTTACTCTGATGCTCACTTTGATGTTCCCGCGATACGAGACACCTGAGCTGGATCCACCACCTCCACCAAGAGACGGAGTGCCAGGTCTTCTCATCAGATTCGGAGTAGGAGATCTCATTGAGGCGCTGGATGCAGGTCGTTTCAACAGCTGAGGGGTCTGGGGTCTGCTTAGACTGGATGTACTCCCACTCGGCCGCACAGTTCGTTTTGTTGGAGAGCCCGGAGGTGGAGCAAAAGGAGGCATGGTATTTTTTTTTTTTTTTTTTCTTCTTCTTCTTTTCGTTGTGAGTGATTTGGTAAGATTTACCGAATACCAAAAAAAAAAAAAATAAAATAAAATATTATTAGGGTGAGTCCCCCCTAATGATTGGCACGTACGCAAAAGATCGATGGTACCTAAATAAAATCAGCTTAGTCGCTTGCGTTCGCTGCTTTCTCTTTGGCCAATAAGAAAACTTGAAAGACCGAGGGCTCTTGTTGGATAAAAAAACAGGGGGTAAATGCTTTAGTGTTGTGGGAATGGAAGGAGAGACATTTTTTTTGTTTTTGTTTTGCCTGGTTTTGTTTTGCTTTTCCAAAAGCGTATTTTACGTGACAAGGATTCCGACACCGAGATTTGAATATTATTCAGCAAAACCCTGCCACAGAACCCGCGAGTGATGGAGACGGTAGGGGTGGATGTAGGAATATGGTTCGTTAGGGAAATATTCTGATAAGGTTTTTGAGGGAACCGGCGTTTGAAGCACCTGGTCCAAACGTGAGACAGACGGGTGATATGTTTTATACATACAGCAGGGGGAGTAGTGCGATAGATTTAGAGATGTTGTAGTTATTTTAGCGTTCTTTTCAATGATGATTGGGGTGTTTTTGTTAGCATAAAGCTTTGTGTGGAATTAGCCTGTGTTCATTATTATTGATTTCTGAAGATGTCAAACACGTTTAATGTGACAGGTCTCCGCGATTTGCGTGTTATATGCCGGAAAAGAATATCCGATGAACGTATACGTACCTATGGGAGTTATTTGGGGAAATATCAGGGCGACTCACAATGGGAACAGATGTGTTGCAATGTTGGAGTGTTTTGTGAAGTATTTTGTGGAGGAGAAGAATAGTTTGTAATCTCGGGTTTTAGTACTTTGCTAATAGGCAAACTTAATCTGTAAGCTAAAAGAAAGTTTCAACGTTCCTTTGGCACGGTTGTGTCGATTTTTTTTTTTTTTTTTTTTATGCATATGCGTGTAGCGAGCGCCTTTGAAGAACTTTTCATATGTGCAGATATAGCCTATTCTCCCCAGGCTTCTGTGCATATCCAATGAATATCAATGTGCATATGCATAGCCAGCTGTAGAATCTGTCTTCTTAACTTTAACGAGCTATTGGAATAATCTAAACTGGAAGCGTGATTTATACTCTAGCATAAATATGCATATTTATTGCCAGAAATGGCCAAATTACTTGGTGGCCAACACACTAAAATTGTTATTCGTAACCAATATCTTGTAACCTCTACTCACACCCTAGTAAATCGTTTTTACTCGTGGCTCTCCTAGCCGTTGAAAAACCAACCACCTTGATTCAGTCCACCCTTCGCAACCATCCTGATGAAACGATCATGCCACATCATCCTAGTAATGCCCTCAAACAGTCTCCAAAGCCCAACCTAGTGGCAAAATTCGCTATCGATATCCGCTCACCTGAACAGGATCAGCCGCATCACAACTGGTGATCGCGCCAAACGCGCCCCCTGTTTTTGGGTAGCAGTTGTAGTTGTCAGGACAACGCGGCATTGGCTGAGCGCGTGTTATTGAAAAGGGCCAACACACACACACTTCCTTCTCCTTTTTTTTCTTTCCCTAAATTATTCAACGACACCCTTTGAAACTGCAAAATGGACAAGTTACGAGAAGTGAGTAGTAGACGACGGAGACTGACCATCGCCCGTATAAATGCTAACGACAGGTTGCCAGAAAATCAACTCGCTCAAATTGGAGGCTGAGACTGCTCAAGAAAAGGTTGACGAGCACCAAGAACGCATCAAGGTTCTTGAAGATGAAAATACCCAGAAGGACCAGGAAATTGCCTCGCTGACCCACAAGAACCAAACGTTGGAAGGGGAGGTGGAAGCATTGGAGTCCAAATTGGGCGATGCCAAGGTTGCTGCTGATGAAGGCGCTGCCCACGGCACCCACAACGAATCATTGACCAAGAAGATCTCCATGATTGAGGCCGAGCTCGAAGAGTCTGACCGCAACTTGCGAGAGACCACCGAAAAGCTCAGACAGACTGACGTTAAGGCTGAGCACTTTGAAAAGAAGGTCACGTCCGTCGAGTCCGAGCGTGACGAATGGGAACGCAAATATGAGGAATTGTCTGAAAAATACAATGCTGCTAAGGCCGAATTGGAAGAAATCCAGCAACAGTTGGAGTCCATCTAGCTGCAATCGGATGAACAACCTCAGCTGCAACTGGTGCACCAACAAAACGAGCATAATATTATTTTGGATTATCTAGTGGGTTTATTCGCCGTCATTGTAATCGTCTACTTGTACTCTTAAAAAAATTATATCAAAAGCAGTAGCAAAACATACGAAGGCGGTCCTCTTTTCCAGAAAGAAAGCATGGCCTCGCAGAGCTACCTTTTTTGCTTCTTTTCGGAGAAAAAAGAAGCCGCCGGGGGCAACTCTGTCTCCTGGGGCTCCAGTGCCCTGCGGGCGGCCTTCTTTTCTAGAAAAGAAGCAAAAGCACTGGCCAATAGGCTGTGTTGCTCCTAGAAGCCACATATGCATATACCCCCAAAACGGTCAAGATTTGGCCAAATTTAATAAATGAGTCCAAATACGCCGATCTAATTGCATGCTAATTGGCTAATAAACGTGTGTGTCGGTGGATCCATCGCAACTCTGTCAACTAGCTCAACGCATATGCGTATATCGTCAGAAGGAAAATAAGGCCACCCACGGCAGCCCTCACAATGTGTTCGCTTGTATGTAATATATAATAAAACTCTACTTAGACGGCCTTTGCGAGACCGACGGCATCTCTGTCCAGATCGTAGACGGAATAGTAACGGCGGAGGAAGGAGTCGCCAATAATAGCCATTGGCCCAATTGGAGCTGGAATGTCCATTGGGGTGAAGGCCGAGGCGCAGGAGCCACCAATTTCAAGAGTATAGTCGAACGCGGTCAGGGTGAAGTTGTAGCCTCCAAAGTTGAGGGTCAAGTCGGGCAATTGGTCCCTCTTGGAACAGTCAAGGGTGTACTGGCCGTTCCAGGACTTTTCCGCACCAATCTGCGAGTTCAAAATCTCCGCCAACCCGGATGGGAGGGCAATGAGCGAAGTGCCAGTGTCAATAGCAGCACCAGTGTTTTCGAGGTCGGCCTTTTCTTCGCCCAACGCGATGGAGTCAAAGTCAACTTCCCAGTAGGCCTTTCTACGCAGAGGCAACCAGGTGATGTCGCCTTCGTAGAACTCTTCCGAAACGCCGCCAAAAGTGGCAGTGCCGCCGTCGTTCTCGTCCTTGGCGGTATCGCCCAAGTAGAATGCAAACTTGTTCTCGTCCAAGAGGCCCTCGTCAATGGCACGATAGACCGGGGGAACAATCTTGTTCACGGAGATTGTGTCGTAGGCGAGACCCAAGATGCCGTCAAACTTGCCAAAGGCAAAAGCCAGCCCGGGCTCGGACGTGACTTCAGCAAAGTCCTGCTTTGGGATGGTCAGGTCGCCAATCTGCAGAGTGTCTTGGGAGACAAAGCCGCTGACGGACCCGGAGCCATACTGGATGGCAAAGTCGCTGCCGTTCTTCTTGTATGTGCTCGAGGCCGAGCTATCGTACTTTTGGTGCAAGAAGCATGCAATGGACGTGCACGACGACGATGGGACCCAAAGGTTGGCCGACCCCGTATCTAGAATGACCTTGAACTTTTGTGGTGGTGTGCCCAGACTCACCTCAGTGTAGTACTGTGCGTTCACATAATTGGTCAGCGGCACTTCGTGGCCACCGCCATTGACCACAAACGGAACGTCCGCATAGCTTTTGCGGTCCTCAACGCCGAGGTACTTTTGGCCCAGCGCCTTGAGATGGTGTTCAAAGCCATCCCCCTTGAACTGCTCCTCAAGTGGAACCTTCTTGATGTTGGTCCTACGCAGAGATTAGTGGCGAATTCTATGTAGCATAAATAATAATAAAAACTCACTGGTGCACTGCTCCAAGCCCAAGACTGGCGAATATGGCACTGGCAATCGCAAACGTAAACTTCATGTTCAACCGAAACAAAAAAAAAAAAAAACTTCTATAAACCAGGCTGGCTGAGAGCGGCAGAGATATATAAAAGTTGTTGTTGTTATCAGACGCTGGCCACTTATCTTTATTTATACGTGCGCGCCTCCTCTCTCTCTCTCTCTCTCTCTCTCTCTCTCTCCGATCAGCCATCCTTTGTGATGTCACGTGATCCCATTATAAATCATCCGCGCAATCTCCCACCTTGGCGCGCCCCCCCCCCCAGCACAAGGGTTTTGTTACCGTTTTGCTTGTTGTCGGCTATTTACGGCTCGACGTCTGCCAGCCACCCCACACAAAGGAGGGAAAGCAGTTACCCGGCGCGCCGCATACTGTGGGGCGCAGGTTCTGCGGGGCACAAGGAGATATAGGCTTAAGCTTTTCATGAACTGGATAACGAATGCGCTATGATCCATTGGGAGTACTATTGCGAATAGCGTTCTGGGTGTCGCGGGTATGCATACAGCTGGCGGTAGATAGAACCCTCCGGGGGTGAGTATGCCCTGCGGGCGGCCTTCTTTTCCAGAAAAGAAGCAAAAGCGTTCTGTGCCTCGCAGAGCTACCTTTTTTGCTTCTTTTCGGAGAAAAAAGAAGCCGCCGGAGGCAACTAGAACCCTTCGGCAAATACATAGGCCCTCCGGGCGGCCTGGGTCATGACATGATAAAAGCGTTTTATCTAGTACATACCGTTACACAACCTTTTCCTTCTTGTTTGGCCGCAGCGACTCCGTCTGGGAGTTGAAATGCAATGCTCTATGCTGAGTGCGCTTGTTAGTGGTTGGCTGGGCATTAACTGGCTGGGCCCGTCGTTTGAGATTATCCAGGAACGCGTACTGCTCTTTGGTCATGGAAACCGGCTCCAGCAGCTCGCGCTGGACCAAGTTGGTGAGTCCCAAAACGTTGACCGTGAAGCCCAGTTTCACCGAGCCGTGACGAGAATCCTCCTTGAAATATAACAGCTCATCGCCGTCCTGCAGCAAAACTCGCTTCCCTTGCCCCATGCGCACGCCGTTCACATAACACCCGTTGCTGGAATAGTCGAGAAGCCAAATCTCAGTTTGGTCCGAGTCAGCGCGATACTCCTTCCGGATGAAGCAGTGGACTCGGGAAATGCGCTTTTCGTCAAATGAAATGTCCAGATTGATGTCGTTGTTTTCCTTGCGGCCAATCTTGACCTCATCCTGTGCAATTGTGCAATCCTTGGCTGGTACGCTGTCCGGGAGCGTGAGCAGACGCAGCCAGCAATTGCCGTCTTCCTTGCCGGGCTTGACGCTGTCATTGGAATAATTGTTAAAGTTGATGTCCCTCAGGCTGAACGAAATGTCCTTGGATTCATTTTCCACTTGATGTTCGTCCTTGATTTCGTCTTCGTCAAGATCGCTGTCTTGCTCCATCATCGACGTGCGTTCATTCTCTAGCTCAGGAACTTGGGCCACGCTGGACGAGTTGTGAATCTGCATTTTGGAAAACGCCTGCTCGGTTTCATCATCGTTAAACGGCGTCTTTGCATCCTCGTCATGTTCACCACTGGCGGGTAAGAGCCACGGCATTTTCAGCGCATCTGAAGGCGACGGCCGCTTTGCCGGATCCACTTGTAGCAATGCATCTATAAACTCTTTGCATTCGTTGCTCACTCCAAACTTTTCCAAAATGTATTTATTGTATTTGCCCTCTCGGACATGCGATTGAAGCTTTTCCTGAGTGTTGCCATCAAACGGCATGTAGCCCGTTAAAATGACAAATGCGACGCAGCCAATACTCCACATGTCAACCAAATTGGAGTATGTCTGAGAATCTGACGAAGAGCGTCCCTTGTGGTCCAACACTTCAGGCGCCAAGTACGACAGCGTACCACAGAACGTCTTCAAACAGGTGTTTTGTGTAGAAATCTTTGCCAGACCAAAATCGCTGATCTTGACCGTCACCGGACTGTCAGATGCAATGAGAATATTATCCGGCTTCAAATCACGATGCGAAATCCCGAGATTGTGAAAGTATTTCACACAGCACACAACCTGGCGAATGATTTCCCGACTGGCCTCTTCATCAATCGAACCATAGTTGACTACAAAATCCATCAAATCGCCGCCGGACACATAATCCATAACCAAATAGTAATAAAAGTCATCCTCCATAAACTCATGCATGCTTACAACATACTTGTGCTGCAATTGTTTCAGAATCTTGATTTCTCGCTGCACTGCTGAACTGTCGGAAACTTTACGCTTGTCAATCATCTTGACAGCATACAATTCGCCGGTCTCTCGATGAAGTGCCTTCTTGACAATGGCAAACGCTCCTTTCCCAAGTATATCCTTAATGTCGTATTTGGCATGGATCCCTTCCGCAACCACTTCAACATACTTGGATGGGAAGGAGACGATAAAATGTATCTCGTCCTCTGGGACACCGATACCGAGTGAAATCTGGTCACCTTGTGTGATCAAAAAAGTTTTACCCTTGGGAATTCGACGGTGATTCAAATAAGTTCCGTTGGTTGATGTATCCTTCAACAGCAGATTCTTATCATCTTGTTTCAATCGTAGAATTTCAAAGTGAACGTTGCTGAACCGCTTAACATCGCCCAGGCAAAAGTCAGCATTCGGATTACGGCCAAAGCGCCACTTGTCCTTGTCCTTGTCTCCTCGTACGACCAATCTGCCTCCTAGCTTACCGTTAGGACAGGTCAAGACGCACACAACGTCGTCGCCCAACTCCTCCTCTTCGCCACCACTCTGCGTAGCCTGTGTGGGCTCGATTTCGTCCATGGTCATTTGGATTAGTGTACAACAATAGCTGGGGCGTTTGTTTTTGTGATCAGCTTCGGCAAGCCTCTGAAAATAATTATTCTCGCGACTCAATTTTGATATTCCTCAAACACGCAACGCGTAAAGATGCATTTTGTGCAAACCCCTCGGTTTTGCGGATCCGTGTTACGATGGAGCTTTTTTGAAGACAAAAAATTTATCAAAACTTTTGAAGGCGTTTCCTAATTCAAGGAAGCTAAAACAACTGCAATTTCATTCAGGCCTACGCGTTGTAGCTGAATATTTGCAAATGCGTGTTTCAGCATATATTAAATACTCGGTTTTTATAGAAGTTTACACGTTATAAATGTGATATGCTCAATTTGACCGGGTTTGTACTTTTTGCGAACAATTGCTACGGTACCCACGCACCCGCTCACATTAATTCCTCGGTCAAAACCTAATGACTATTATCGATACTAGTGATAATTCGTAAAAACTAGTACTCATAACCCACAGCCTCAGCGGGCCCTGCGCGATAAAGCGCGGGAGCCTCCTAGAAGCGGCTGAAAAATTATAACCAATACCGATAAACAAGTTAGTCATAGATTCGCAATGTTTAGTGAAAAGTTGGGTGACTTTGAACTCAGAGAGATCCAGCCGTTATCCTCTACCTATGACGAAGCTTTGAGGGTGGCAGAGTCATTCCAGCGGTCGTATCAAACACCGCTTGGAAACGAGCTTCGATACTCACCGAAATACCGTTTCCATGGTAATCTGGAGTATTGTCGAAGAACAATCCTTGATCCCCGCGAAAGACTCGAACAGTATATCAGGTATGCCAAAGGGTATTCCAAAATTATTCATTATCGGGCTCGTTCGTTTCACTTGGAAATGTTAAACCCTACCAATGCCTGCTATGCGCTCTACCGCCAAGACGGTGAAATCATTGGCTTTGTTTCAGCCATTTATCCAAAGAGTATCAAGCCCAAATCAACAATTGAGCTCGAAGATGTCGAGAAGTCGTGCCCATATAACTTTTTCAAGGGCATTCTTAATCGACTCTACTTTTACTGGGTGAAGTTTAAGTACAGTCTTATCGATACCTTTGGGGGAGACCCCTCAAGTGTACTGTATTCGGACATGGTGAAGACAGCAACCGCACAATATAATAGCACTGTTCCGGATAACGAAGAGCTTGCTCGATCGAGCTACGAAGATTTGGCCAAGTGTAATTATCCAAAAGAGGAATACGTCTATTTTTCACAGGTATTTGTTAATCCCGAATATCAAGGCAAAGGGCTGGGAAAGAAAATGCTACTCTCAGCATTTGAACGAATTCCCAAAGAAACAGCTGCCAAATTTGAGTCCAAAATAGACAAGTCCGTTGTCTCCAGGGGACCAGTCAAGGTCGGTTTGATAGCGACA
This sequence comes from Blastobotrys chiropterorum, assembly GCA_030570055.1. Taxonomy (NCBI): domain Eukaryota; kingdom Fungi; phylum Ascomycota; class Dipodascomycetes; order Dipodascales; family Trichomonascaceae; genus Blastobotrys; species Blastobotrys chiropterorum. The sequence continues at coordinate 10,301 of JAJLUK010000135.1, forward strand.
AAAGAGGGCAAATTGCTTTATTCAAAATTGGGCTTTAAAGACCAAGTGTCAACAACCGTCACGAATGATAAAGGAGAAGAGTACACTGTAACTAGAATGGATAGGTTATTAGTAGAATGAGTATATCTGTTGTGAAAACGATCCACACCAAAAAAGTCGTTTTGAGTAGTGGCGAACGCCACCGCCACAGTGGCGGTCGTTTGTTATGATTGCCACTAAAATTACCCAAACGGGAAGAGGTACCACAACAAAATAAACAAAAAGTATAAAAATGTGAGGCTCGCATCTGATTATCTGCAGCACACGTTATTTCACTCTCTGACCGGTAGTTATGGCTCGTGTTAGCGCAAATTCATACCATCAGAGCACTAGTCCCATTGACTCGGACAGTTCAGGATATTACACAAACACACACAACAGCAGAAGTCCATTAATGGATGTGGATCCCAACACGGTAGATTCGGACGACAACTCTGACTATTCCCCGGTCAGTACGTTAAATGTGAAGGACAAACAGCTCACAAAGGTGCATCATCCTCAACCTAGCAGATTGGAGCCTAGTGGACATGATTTTGACCGGTTCCGTATCGACGTTCCTCTGAAGAGTCCGGTTAAATCTTCCCTAAAGCATACCCCATCACCACAAAAGATCCGTGTCGGGTTTTCTAACATCAACAATAGCATTCCGCGGTCCTCGTCATCGAAACCAAATCGATCAGTTGTCTCTTATTCTAAAGCCTCCCCATCAAAACGACTTGAGGCCAGTCTCTTGACAAAATACAGGCAAACTCCTGGGAAATATATCGAAGAAGATGATGAAGCTGACTATTCATATTCTTCGATAGATACCCCAGGCAAGCAGCAGCATCCGCAGCAATACGATAACCGGACAGAAGACGATGATTGGGTCGATGAGTATCAACTTGAAAAGACATCGCAACAGCACAAATACGGACAAAGATCAACTTATGAGCATGTATTCTGGGATCCACAGACGCCGTCGACTGTGTCGTCATGGATTCAAATCATTTTCAATGTTCTCGTCGCATCCAGTATTATCTATTTCTTTTATCTTTTTGTTTCAACTGTTCGTCACGACATTGATATGAAAGTGGAAGAGTACTCGGCAGAGATTTTGTCAGAAATGTCTCTTTGTTCGAAGGAGTACATTAGCAATAACTGCATGCCAGGGAAAAGGGTTCCGGCATTGGAAAAAATGTGCAATTCGTGGGAAAAGTGTATGAACAGAGATCCCGCTATTGTTGGGCGAGCCAAGGTTGGTGCAGAAGCGTTTGGCGAGATTGTTGAAAGCTTTACCAAGCCCATTAGCTGGAAGACGATTATATTTGTTGTTTCATTTGTTGGTGGGACCACTCTGATTTCGAACTTGTCTTTGATGTACTCGCGACGAAACCTGACTGGCCCTGGGGGATCGCAGTTTAAAAAGACCAAGAAAAACTTCACGGCCACACCATCATCTTCATCCTCGTCCCCACGGCACAGGACACCATACTATACCCCAAGAACTTCGAGACGACGACATCCACGACACTAATTTATGAACCCAATATATATAGGTATGTATATTAAACGATTATTTCATGTTTATGCATACCATTAACGGACGCAATACTTTCAGAGTCACATTTTGAGCATTATTTTATTACGCCTACTTTACAAAGACTTTCTCCATTCAACAAATTCTGGCAATAAAATATTCTGGCGGATATTCTCAGCCTCGGGGCCCTCTAATCTATTCAGATGGACCTTGTCATGGTTTTCTTTATACTGTAAGCGCCAAACAACTCCTTCTTGAGTTCCAACAGTATCTCTGATCCATTCCAGTGCCGCTGCATAGAATGCGATAGCGTCATTCCCGGACCATTTGGCCTTGTTTGATGAGAACTTGCTCTTTTTCACAAGCATTGGTAAGTCATCCGTCTTATACTCTTCCACCGATTTTAATGTCCCATTATTATCTCTAAACCCATAAATAACTTTTCGCACCCCCAACAAGAAGGACTGAGCCCATGCCTTGAGGATCTTTTTTTCAAACGTCCGCGCATCCTTCTCGTCTCGGATTATTCTGGTAGTCTTTAATTCCACATAATGGGATAATGGATCTTCTGGCGCCTCTGGCTTGTAATCAGTTACTCCGTCAACTTCGCCTGCCAAAACTAGTTTGACATTGCCGACGCCAGTACGGACAATTGATATATACTGCTCAATGTTGTTGACTTGGTTTTTCGGACGGTCTTCAATCTCCGCACGGGTGGCCTCGCTCCAGGGTTTATCCAACATGCTGATTTCTTCAAACTTGTACCCCCAGTAACACATTAGTTTGTCCTTCTCTGTCATGTACCGTTTCTTTGATCGCGTCAGTTCATGATCTTCTTCTATAAAGATTTGTCCATCAAACACAACCAGGTTGAGGTCTACATCTTCCGTCTTGTTGTACGGTAAACAAAGCAGCTTTGTCATGATACCACGGAAAGTCACTATATCAGCCTTGATGCGGCCTCCAGTCTTCTTTTCGTAGTCTATTATTCCTCGGAGGAAATGATCCAAATGTTGCGGCACAGATTCGTCCTTTTCGATAAATTCATTGTATCCTCCCGACAGCTCAATCCCCTTCGTTATCATGGGCTCTGGTAGGTAGTAGTATTTCAAACATCGGTCATCAAACTGAGTCGTGTTATTTATATCAATGCTGAAGCTACAGGCTTCCTTCGGCTGGCGTAATGACGCCTTTATTCGACTAGCCAACGGCAACTCCGACGTCATTTTTGGTGTGTTGTTGAAAAATGATCAAACCACCCAACACTGAAATATAACATCGAAAACAGTGCTACAAAAAAAATTTTTAGAGCGTGGCAGATTACTATGAGTAAATTATGGTTTGATACCTAAAACACTGCAGTTCTTTCCGGAGGAAAATAACCGCGACTAACGTAATACGTGGAGGATAGAAGATTCTTGGGAAAAAAAACGTTGAAGAAGCAGTGTCATGGACTATGAATGATACCAGGTTAACCTACTTCTGATACAAACTATTTGTAATTTTGTGCTCGCTATTCGCTCATACTTCGGTCCTGAGAATTCTCATAGTCAGCAATTTCATCATCACAACTGCGTGCCTTTTGTAGGGTCAACCATTCCTTTGTTTTCAAATACTGAGCTTGAGCTTTAATCGACAGCCCCAACAAAACTGGTCGTGCCCTGACCATCATTCCTCACAAGCATAATGGTATGCAGGGGTTTAACATTGTGTTTATTTTGAAACGATTGTTCCCCATAACTATAAATAACTGTAAATATGCGCATCGATCCACTGGTGTGGTTTATCGACCGATCGAGGAAGCTGCATCAATGGGGCGTTATCAAGCTGATTGTTTCAAAAAAACATATCACCTTGCATATTCTAATGCAAATGCATAAATATAGGGCTAGATCTCAACGCTCGCTACCTTTTTCCGTTGCAAAAGCACGCTTGGAATGGTGCAGGAGTGCATGTTGTGATACCAGGATAGTAATTGATTGATCCAATTTTCCGCATAGTATAGCCAAGCCCGCATTATTTAACCAGAAAAGTTTCCACTGGTTTTACTTTCAGCAGTGATGGACAAACATTTGACATACTTACAGAGAAAGCTTGATCTGGCACAGCAAAAGAAAGCTGCACTTCTCCAGGGTGGTTTGACGAATAACAAAAACCTTACGGACCTGAAATTCCAGATACGGAAGATTCAGAACGAAATGTGGCATAGTAAAAGGATTGTCAATTGGTTCAATTCAGCCGGTTCGTGGAGATGACATGGGTATATGTAGAGTGGCGAAAAAAAAAACGCATATGCATAGATAGAATATTAATATTGATAGTTTATGACATAGTGACTCGTTGAGCAAACAACAATAATAAATATGCATACGCTGTAATTAT
>JAJLUK010000135.1:14340-26019 GCA_030570055.1 Blastobotrys chiropterorum
TTTTTTTTTTTTTTTTTTTTTTTTTTCGTTCGTAGCCTTACAACAAAAGGAACAATCTCTGCAAAGAGCCCGGTTGAAGTCGTAACTTGATAATCGACACGTACACCTTCTTCCTAATAACTACAAACTAATGCTCATCGTCTCCAGTCTCAATGTTTGTCAAATACTGCCGACAATTAAGGGTCAGATCAATGGGAGGATGTGTGTGTGTGTGTGTACTCTTCTGGATGTTGTTAGAAGCCAATTCCCATGGGCAATACGTTGGACCCACTTATCAAACAATCTAATTAATAAACGAAGTATAAAAAAATATTTGGACAAACGCAGCGCCTCCTTAACAAACCTATGCCGTATATTCAAGACTTTAATCCGCATTCAGGATCCAGACCGGCATTTTGTGTTAAAAAACGACTATTTTAAAATACGATACCCGCAGCTCGCATACTACCTCAACAGCTTATTTAATACGAAAAATACGAAACGTCCATCGAGCGGCAAATGGTGACCAAACTCGCACAATTCAAAAGCTCGTTATCTGTATATTATCGTGTGTGTGCGCCAGCTTGCGTGTGTCGCCCGCATCTCGGAAGATCGTCCTCGAGAATCAAATGATGGTATCGGCTCACCTCGGTATCTCCCACCACCGCCACAAAATATTATTTGAGTTTCTCCGCATCCACCCCGGAAGCTTGGACTTTCCATTGAAGCGATAGTACTATATATATTGTGTTTCCATCCCGACTTGAGACATCGACCAAGATGGCGTATGTGGAGCTACCCCGGTACGCCAAACTGGCACTAGTCCCGGTATATTTGGTGACATTGGTAGTTCGATCTGGAATCCAAATGGTTGAGACAAAACTGGGTGAGATGATCGTTGATAGGCCGCCCCCTTTTGAAGAAATTGAGGGTCAGGGGCCTGGATCTGTCGAACAGGGCGACGATAACGATTCCGAGAACGTCGCTGCGGAAAATCAATCGGCACAATGACCATGTCTGCCTACTACCGTTTGCTGGTCTTTATATTCCCGACTTGCATCCATTGTACCCTTGAAACCCACTGCTGTCAAGATTATAGAACAGTTTAACGTCCCTCGGAAACGTCCAATAATAATACGCTATTGTATGCTAACCTGTGTTTCTCTTCTTTCTGTACAAAAACGAAAATATATATATTAATGCTAATTATGCTATTAAATCGTAAGAACCCATCAGTAATTAATCTTCATTGGGTGAGCTTCAGTGTTAAAGACATAATCATCCAATGAATAGTGTTCAACCTCACTAAACAACAAAAACGCGTATTTCAAGGTCTCTGCCATCCAGAACGATTCGGAGTCGTCAGCTAAATTCGATTGATCGCCTGGTTCCGCAGTGACATCTTTGACACCAGAATATCCAACAACATTACCATCGTCATCCTTAATTGCAGTGAGCTTTAGAATGCTGTCAACCATATTCCAACCATAATCTCTCCATTTCTTGTCCCCTGTAATTCTGTACATGTAAAAGACTGACTCAATGGCCTCTGGTCTGAGGTAATAAATAGGATTCATGCTGACAAAATCATCTGGTTGGTCTGCAGCCGAACTGGATCCTTGTTCATCGCTTGATTCAAATGGACAAGGTGCATCCCAATCATCTCCATCACACGGTTCCACTCGCAGAGAATCCGGCATTACGCCACTGCGTGTAGCATTATAGGCCCAAACACATCCCAGGGTAAGTCTTTCTGCCAATTCCATGTCTTCACTTCGGCCACTGAGCTTGGATCCTAAAGCAAACATACCACCGGCAAAACAGGTCAATTGGTCCATGTTGTATGACCGAGTGCCTTTCCCAGACGAGTCGACACTATATCCACCCAAGAATAAAATGCCGTCATTATTTCTAACTTTAGGCTTGAAGAAGAAATGTTTCTTGGCTGGATCGACCATATCGATGTAAAGCTTTTTATACTTATCATCGCCTCCTTGCAAAAGTTGGTACATTTTCATGTAATATTCAAAGTTCGAGTCTGCGCCGCCACTGAAACCAAAGCTGACACTGTCTCCAGAGCTTGCTTGGAACTTCTTTGGAGAACACTTGCCGCGACGGAATTCAGTACCATCGTTGTTTGTGGGCACGAGCACATTGTCAGAGTCTTCTCCAGAAGAATGGTCGTCTTCCAGCTCCTCCAACGACACAGTGTCACTTCCATCATCAGTGAACTCAACGTCGCAGCCAGATGCATCTAAGTGAACAGGCAAAACACCAGGAACTGGTGATTTTGGACTATACTTGGCAATTTCTGACGTGATACGATCAACCGCGTCAAAATAAGAGTCATTGCCAGTTAATTGTCCAAGATGAGTAAACTCAATCTGAAGAGTGCCCAGAGTAGCAGCGCTGATTTTATCTGGTGAGATAAACCTCAACTTTGTATCCTTATCTTGCCATCTGTAAAAGGCAATTGGCATCCTATTAGGAGTGTCAAAAATGCCAAATAAGTTATCGCCAAGAATTTTGGCTTGATCCAATAACACGGGGTATTTTTTATCTGAAACATCATAGGCAGAAAGGAGACCACCCAAGTATCTAATCACAGTTTCAAACACGGGAATATCTTCACGGTATGTTGTTGTAAAGTCAATTTTTGAAATGTGGTCAACTGCTTTTTCAAATTCATCAGTGAGTCCCATCATCCACAACGTGTCTAGGGCATCAACCATGGTTGCAGCCCAGCCGGTGAATGGATTGATGCTCTTGTGGGAGACGGGTTTGAGTTCATCTTCGCCCCAGGCATATTTGACATACTGGCCCCATGAGATTTCAAAAGCAGTTTGAATCGCTGCTCTATGGCCGTTCATGATGTGGGCCGTGTCATCGTCAAACTTATCGGCCTGTACCTTATTCACGCCAGATCCTTTGGGAATGCCGCGAACGTCTTTGGCGGGGTACTGTTCCTTTCGAGGCACCTTAACACTAGGGAGATTCGGACCATGTTCGTCCTCTCCGAGCCTGGCACTACCACCACCGCTGAAGATCCTATAGCTTGACAGGTCTTCAGCTCTCTTGACCAAGTCGCGTTTAATATGATTCAGCCGATCATTTTCACCAGCTTGGAAAAAGAATAGTGTGGAAATAAATAAAAGCAATAGCACCAACGCCTTCCCCACGTATCTAGAATTACTCATATTATCTGCAATTCGTCACGCCTAACTGTAGTAGCGCACCCCCAGACTTTTATATGCATTTTTTAGCATCCAGACGATCATCCCTTGTAAAATGCGGGCAAGAAATCCTAGAGCCAGACAGTCGATCTCGGCAAAGTTCTGATTTCGTCCCATTTCGGCAAGATTGACGTCTTGCATATCTTAGCTCTGTGACCGATCTGTGCAGAAAATTGCCCAAAGTGATCATAATTTATTTTTTTGGCTCAAATGAACGTAACTGATGGGGGGGCTTGGTATGTACCCCTGAGTCTAGTTCCTTATGATTTTCATTAAACGTCTGCCATTTCTGTTTTCCACAAGATTTTCCATTTTCCACTGTTCGTTAATTTTTTCTTCTTTTTCTCTTTCCGTTTGTTTGACCCAGTGGATTATCTGCTGGAGACTTCCGGCCGCCTGTGATCAGCAATTGTGCCGTAGAAAAATGAATACCCCATGTGCATAGATCATTAGACAATTTCCGGAAATCGTAAGGGCGTTGAATATCAAAGTGAACTTGTTGCATCTGCAAATAATTTAATAACATTAATGGCAACATGACATAGATCAGTTGTGCGTCTATCAATCTGACAGGCTGGTTGAATCGGAAATTACGTTGTACAGCAGCGCTCTGCCAACCTTTTTTTTTTCCTTAGCTCACCCGTGCGCCCGCCCTACTCAGGGGGCAAGGGGCAGCGGAAGAGGGTGAGACGTTGTTTCAGTTCGCCTAGAGATGAAAATCTTCTGTGAAAAACATACATCTATGTTTTTGAGTTCCTTCAGGAGTTCACTAGTATGCTGAATGTTACTTGGATGGTTGTTCGCAACTGTTGGTCAGTCATGCAGGATGCACATCGATCGGACAAAAAAAAAAACCCCCCGACTGGTTCGTATTATGAAGTCACGAGTTTGGCGGTGGATGACCTTCGAAATCTTCATGGTCATGTTAGATGCTACGTATGGGCTTGTCCGAAACTGCCAAAACATTGCAAATAATCTCTCAGTTGTGTGTTCAGGTGAATTATGATCGTATAATAATCGTACCGTGTTGTTCGTAAAAAGTGGGCGTTGTAGGTGTTTCTAAATGAACCGATTAGTATAATATGTACATGGTATACCAATCGTTGTTCAAATATGATTTCGTTGTCAAATAAGTGCACTCTGATCCTTCCTGATGAAAAAGTACCATTTTTCACGCACGTGCTTTCCGCAGAACAACAACCCTCAGAATCATGGTCAATTAAGGCCTGCCTAGAGCAAGCTTATCTCATCTGTCGCCAATAAAAAAACGATGATTACTCACCCGTGCTGATCCCGGCTGGAGGTTTTGTGGGGGATGAATCCATTCTGACATTTTGGGCCGATTTATGGAACTCCGGTATGCCGGAGGTGGTCCACTCATCCATTCTTACACTTTTGACAGGAGCTTAACCGGAAGACTCTTCCCAGCGGGGAATGGAGGTGTTGGAGTCGTGAGGGGAAGGTAGACTGGGGGTTTATCGCAACCATCTTGCTGGCATTGTCTGCTTCTATCAAGTTCATCTTCATAATTCGCCTCCTTTTTTTTTTTATGAGCCTTTTTCATGCTTGTTGAAGGCTCAGATAATGCCCCTCCCCCGCAGTAGATTGAGAGATAACCCTCAGTAACACAAATGAGCATTGAAAACTTGGTCGAGCGTACCAAATAATAGACGGAATTTGTATTTTTCCGTGCGGGGTATGGCCAAACTATATAACGTGAGGTTAAGTTGACATAGTCTTCTCCAATCTACCAAGAAAAATGGCAATTGCAAACTTATTACACAAAGGTGTTGAATTCATCCAAGATATTCCGAACGACCCGCCAAAGTTGCTGGTACTTGTACCCGCTCTCTTCGGGGTGTACGTTCTGATATCGGAGATTAACAGATACCAACAAAGGTTTCAAGGATTTAACGGACCCACCGGGTATCCATTATTCGGAAACATCCCACAGGTTTTGGGCGACTCTGCAGAGGTCTATCGCAAATGGGCAAAAAGATGGGGCCCAGTGTTCCAAATCCAACTTGGCAATAAGCCAGTTATCGTCGTCAATACTGCGAAGGCTTCTAAAGAATTCTTCTTGACAAACTCCAGGTCGACCAATTCTCGGCCTCTGTTCAGAACTTTCCATGGTGTGGTCTCAGCCACTCAAGGTGCTACGATTGGCAGTTCTCCGATGGACGAGTCGTTGAAGAAGCGTCGCAAGGCCGCTACATCGGCTTTGAACAAGCCTGCAGTTCAAAGTTACATCCATCATATTGACTTGGAATCTAAGGAATTCGTCAACGACTGTTACAAGCGCGGCGGTGCCGGCACCGTCGCATTGGATCCCATGCCTTTAATTAGAAGGATGAGTTTAAACATGAGTTTGACTTTGAATTGGGGTACCCGAATCGACAATATTGATGATCCTCTATTTAATGAAATCATTCACGTTGAAGAATCAGTCTCGGCGTTCAGGTCAACCACGTCCAATTGGGAAGACTACGTGCCGATTCTCCGTCTTAATCCCTTCTCCAAGAATACTGCCAGGGCATTGGACACTAGAAAGCGACGAGATGTCTATATCAAACGGCTAAACAAAGAGCTGGACGAAAAAATGGCAAATAAGACCCACAAGCCATGCATTCAAGCCAATGTTTTGACCGATCCAGAAGCGAAATTGAACAATACCGAATTGATGTCATTAAGTGTTACCATGATCAATGCAGGTCTGGACACAGTTGTATCGACAGTTGTTTGGGGTATCGCTCTTCTCGCCTCTCGTCCCGATATCCAAGAAAAAGCTTTCCATGCGGTTCGGGATTTTTACGATGAAGACCAAATGTTGTGTGATCCAATTGAGGATCAAAAATGCACCTACGTTGTGGCCCTGGTCAGAGAATTCCTTCGTTATTTCACTCCATTGCGATTATCCCTTCCAAGAACCGTGACTGAACCATTTGTCTATGACGGGAAAAAGATTCCCTCTGGTGCTCTCATTTTCCACAACACCTGGGCGTGCAATATGGATCCGGAATTGTACGAAAACCCAGAAGAATTCAATCCGCAAAGATGGTTGGACAACCCTCAGACGCCTCATTTCTCATATGGCTATGGCTCAAGAATGTGCGCCGGTAATCTCTTGGGTAACCGTGAATTATATCTCTTGTTTATGAGATTGATTTCCTCGTTCAAGATTGAAAACGCGGCTAATGAAGCTATCGACATTAACCCATTGACCGGTGTTCATGATCCTACGGCTTTGGGTGTCGTTCCTCATCCATATAAAGTTGTATTCAAGCCAAGAAACGAGCCAAAACTGGCGCAGGCTTTGAAAGAACACATTCCTGCAGAAATTTAAATAGCAGTAAAAATAGTTACTAGGTTGTTTCGTTATACCACAATATAAAGCTGACTGGTTTCCCAATATACACGATTACAAACTATGCAAAACGAGTTTTTTATACCCAGAGACACTTTCGATGAGGTCGTCAAATGTGACGTACTCATCTGCACCGTGTGCTACGTGGATGCTTCCCGGTCCGTAAAGATATCTAGTGAAATCGCCAGAAATATTTGGAATATCGGTACTGTAGGCCAAAATGATACTTTCGAACCCTGGGACTTCGTATGAAAGATATTGCGGTCTCACAGCATACAAATCTCCGACTCTGCTGATTCTTTCGTTCTTTTCTGCAACACTTTCCAAAATGTTCAACACTGTCTCGAAGCCATCGGCAATTCTGATCGAGACGGTAGCACTAGCTGAGGCTGGCACAACGTTAGGTGCAACTCCGCCATTGATAGTTCCCAAGTTGAGAGTGCAAGGTCCAAGGAGATCTGAAACTGGCAACGGCGTGTTCATCAAATCATTCAAAGCCTGAACAAGGATCTCATTAGCGCTGACTCCAAGTTCTGGGTAACCAGAATGAGATGCAATGCCTTCAACTTCATAACTGGCAATTGCAATACCCTTATGACCAACTCCAAGCTTGCCTTCAGTAGGCTCTCCGAAGATGACGGTGTCCCAGGTCGTGTCAATGATCTCATCAGCATTCTTCATACCTCGTCCATGGAATTCCTCGTCGACTACGAAGAGAAGTGCAAGATCGCCCTCTTTGATTTGATTTTCTTCTACCAATTCAGAATAAGCTGTGATCATGGCGGAAATACAACTCTTTGCATCCACCGAACCACGACCGTAAATCCTATCCCCTTTGATATCGTAGTTAAAAAAAGGCGGAACAGTATCCATGTGAGAGGTCAGAAGGACTTTGTTATCTCTTGTTTCGCCCGTATAGGCGTAGATATTCCTACGCTTCTCATTTCCGTCGACAACTTGTGTCTCGACAGTGAAGTTTCTGTTTCTGAGGTAAGTTTCCAAGTAAGTGGAAACTCGATCCTCATCACTGCTGACCGAAGATATTTCTACAAGCTCGCGATGAAGATTTAGCAACGGTGCATGAGATTTTTGCAAATTGTGTGTTCTGATCTTGTCGCCAATAATCGGAAGCTGTTCAGCAACTTCCCCCGGGAACAATGGGGTAGCATGAACAGAGCTAATTCCTAATAATGCAGCGGTAAGAGTTGACAGGCGCATGTTACTTGTGGCTGAAGATTGTCGTTAGGATATTTGCAGTCAAGTGCTTGCTATTTTATATAGCGCTATGCAGAGAAATGTGCGGGGGTCAGTCTCGGATTCCGGTGGCACGGCTGATTGGGGAGTTTTCCGGAATTCGAATTCATAATGTTAATCCTGTCAACTATCTTGTCCATGAAATTAAGAATTTTTGCAACTATGTACAAGACTGGATCTTTCCTTTTAGATGAAAATGGATTGTGGCTTCATTCTCAATATAAATTGCTTTTTACTCAATTTTACCTTTTTTCAGGTGTCTTTTACGTATATTATTAATGCCAACGAGGTTGTCTCCAAGAAGGATCGAAACTGTTAAACGATTTCTTGGTAATGGCGAACATATGTGGGGTCATCGATATTGGACTCTGAACTGTTCATCCAACTTTACTGTCTTTATCGCAATCCCTGTTACCCGACCTGAGTAACACCCCACCTTGAGGGTAACAATCCTGCGGCTCATGGATCATCACACAGTTAGCTGTCTTAGTCGTCCTTCGACTCAACGTCATGCTCGGAATAGATATAGACGACATTGGCGTGTTTGCGGCAGATTGGGATGAAACTATTACAAGCGAAGATACGCTTGGATTAGTAGGTCAAGCAGCATACAACAGTAAACCAGATTTCCTGCCAAAATGGGACCACTTTGTGAACGAATACATGAGGGACTATAATGAATACTGCAAGGACAAGTATCGAGAAACATTGGCTCAGGAAGAGGCGTTTTTACGAGGGATTACCGACGTTGAATATAATAGTGTCAAAAGAGTTGAGGCGAGTGGATTGTTCCAAAATGTCCCGTTAGACTCCCTGCATAAACAAGCCGAAAAAGTGCCAATACGTAAAGGTTGGTGGGATTTGCTTTCTCGTCTGCGGGACCGACGAATCCCTGTTATCATTATAAGCGTAAATTGGTCCGTTGAGATGATTCGACGGGTGTTCGAATCCAACGGGTATCATGATGTCGAGATTCATGCAAACCAAATCACTGTGGATAAAGACAATATTGGAACAGGTCAATTGACAAAAGAACCGCAAGTTCGCACAGCACAGGACAAGGCTGACGTTCTCAAAAAGCTCCGAGAAGTCTATCCGAACAAGAAATTGTGTTATGTGGGAGACAGTAACACGGATTTGCTAGCATTGAAGGAAGCGGATGTCGGTGTCATTCTGCATAAAGCAAAACTCATGGAAACATGTGAAAGACTGGGTCTAAAACAGCTTTTATTTGCACACGAATGGGATGAGGTGTTTTCATAATAGTTTTGTTAGAGATGTCTCTGAGCTACAAAAAAAAAAAAAAAAAAAAAAAAAAAAAAAAAAAAAAAAAAAAAAAAAAAAAAAAAAAAAAAAAAAAAAAATGCATGTCTCTATAAATATGACATACTTGTAATAATCGGTGGCAATATTGTATACGAAATGTTCTGTAGATTTTGACTCTCATTGTTGAATTTACTCATACATCTCCATTTATCTATGTTCATGATCCTTTCGTCCGATAGACTTTTGATTGAGCTACAGCTAATTCTGTACTTTGAATCGAGATAAACCGTATCTTTTTAACTGCTATCCCACCATTGGTAGAATAGGGAGTGCGTAATAATAAATTAAGATAATTTCTGGCAAAGGCATGTTTTTGTCGAGTGCCCTTCAAGTTGGATGGCAATCTATCCGCTTGTTCTACACAATATACGCATATGCATACGTATAGCCAGTTACTCTTCAACCCAAAACTAATCTTATCATCCATGTATGCATCATATTAGATGATTGATCGGTGAAATATAGCACTCAGTTCTCTTCAGTGTTTGAGAATTCGAAATTCCAGTAATGAATACGCTCCAGGCTTCACGAGCGCTCATAAACTTAAACAGCTGGTACGTAGGAAATTCATCAAAACCAAAAGCTGCAGCGTTGAATTGGGAAATTCAACTACTGCATTGCTCGACACAGGCGTATAAGTCATTTTTGCAAATTATATCTTTCCTGGAATGATATAGCGTTACCCGCTGAAAACTAGCGAGTTCAGTCACGGAAATTTTCATATGATAAGAACTCCGCATACAACGATTTTTGTACGTATTTCGACCAGACTACTCTGCAACCGGCAATGATCTTGTTAATAAGTTCCCATTCCGTTTTTGGGAATGACTATCCCAGGTAGCCGGTAATTGAGTAAGTTTCCCGGTTAACCCTTTATCCACTGCAGAAAGTGGGCCAAGTAACAGCCTCTTCCATGCCAATCGCTATAAACTATACAAACTAGTATCACTGCTGATGGACCGACTTGGCAATTAAATTCCCAGAGCTCAAATGTCAATAGGTGCACTATCTTTGAGCCTTTATGCAACGATCTAGGAGCACACTAACCCCAGCTTATCAGCTCATTCATTTATTGCTTGGTAAACCATTAAGTCGGCAGTTACAGAAGACAGGTATCGCGTTCACGATCTTCCATTATGCATATTCCGGTGTCTGTTCCTCATATTTAGGCGTCGAAGATTTCTTCATTTACTTCTTGTTCGTTTGACTTTTTTGACTGCAGGCCGGCATGGATAAATTTTTTTGCCATACTTTCCGCTCCGTCTTTATTTCCCAGGAGCCTTTGGCTATGGAGACTTTGGCCGGTCTTCCTTAACTTGGCTTTTGCCCTTTCAGTCAAGTTGCATTCTTTCAAGAGTCACGCACGTTTTGATTTAATCAACCTAGTCTTTATTTATCAAGGTCCGTAGACCAGGAGTATTAATGAATTTATAATATGATAATAATAGCATCACCATACCCTTCCATCTGTTGACGATTTCAATACTTTTGCGAAGGCATATATCACATCAGACTCCACTATAGTGCTGACGGACAGCTTAGGTTGCTGAGCACTGCCGACTACCACGGCTACTGCGCTGATCCCTTCCAGCTGTCTTTGATCTTGTTCTTGAGTGTTTACACATTTTCATGATAAATTCGGCCATTGCTTCTGCCAGTCCTTTCGGAGTACCGCTGTCAAACCTAAAGTTTCAGAAACTTTCGCGAGCCCTGGTCGACTCCTTTAAGGATATGTATAACGGCTTCGTCATCTCCGCAGTCACAAGTGTACGATACCACTTCGTATTCCGGTATTTGAAAGTTCTCATGAACCAGCCAATGCATGCTATATTGGGCCAGTGTACTGATGGCATGCCTTAGGTACCTCTTCATGATGCCAGCCAACCTCAAGTGCTGCGCATCCACCGTATACCTCACCTTCTTCACCACCTTTCTAAAACCTTGTCCCGTTTCTTGGCCATCAAAAGCGGCTTGCCACTTTCGAGTAAATTCGTCTTTGATTTCCATCAATTTGGTGTAATATTTTCCTGTTGCTTTTAATTGTTCGCTGTTTCGTTCAGGAGGTCTTTCCCACGGTGGGCCAGAAAGGTACATTTCGACGGGCGGGCGAAATGCTGCTCTTTCTGCGAGTTGACCAACAATAATGTTCACTGTAGATTCGCGCCTTTCAAAGCTGGGATGCCTCAGCGGGTTGGACGGGTGGAGTCCGTTGAAAAGCCTTAACCCTTTCCTGAGTAGCGTTCTCTGAAGTCGGTATTCTAATGGCATCACTCCCGCCTCGACATGTATTACGCAAATAGGGGTAGTTTTAACAGCCCCTAAGATCCGGCGCAACGCAATGTTTTGGATTTTTTGAAGTGACTCCAATTGCTGTTGTGTTGAGTGTGGAAACCACGCTTCTGCTCCATATTCAATGATTGGTTGGATGCACCCCAAATATAGTCGTCTCATTCCCGGAACTGAAACTCCTTTGTAGCACCCGCCTAGTCTCCATATTTGATGCAGAGCACGCATTGCTCTGTT
>JAJLUK010000136.1:0-25146 GCA_030570055.1 Blastobotrys chiropterorum
GTCTACTGGTCGTAATACCTCTGCGTCGCGTGGCGATCGCGCCGCCAGCCAGACTAGAATAAATGATTAAATCAAAATCACCACGGCGTCGGCAGTTCACCGGGAACCCGGCTACATCTGCCGCAGGGGGGAATCGAACCCTTGCTTGGTATCCGTGGCTTTTTCCAAGCTTGTTTTCACCACTAGGTTACCACTCCACACCCCCTACAAAAGGGGTGCAATGGGTTTGAATGAACGAGCGAGCGAATTTTTTCTAATTAGTCGTCGTTTGGAAGATCTAAAAAAGTATTTTTCAGTTGATCAGCGCTGTGGCGCAGCGGAAGCGCGCAGGGCTCATAACCCTGATGTCCTTGGATCGAAACCAAGCAGCGCTAGTTGATAACTTTTTAATTTTACTAATTAATTTTTAATTTTGCATTTAATTTACGGTTAGCTTTAATATAATTTTGGTTTGTAATTAATTAATATGTATTAATATTAACCATATTTGCGCAGGCATACATGCATACACTCCTCCGAGAATTGTACAAACGGTATCCTACTTTGTGTGAATATGTACGCAAAAGTATCTGCTGTTTTTACATGCAAATATATACCTGCCAGTTTTCATGGTATTCTGGCCATGGTTCAATCTAGCGATGAGACCAGCAACTATGCATAACGAAGAGAGGGATTCCGACTATGCGCATATGGGCATGTGTTCACACAAAGTATGAAACCGTGTATACAAATGTTCGGAAGAGTGTTAAATAGAGAAATATATAATTTAAAGACGTCTGTTTATATATATTGTGTTAGTTATAAAGTTTACAGTATTACTGTTGATTTTAAAGCTCGATGCTCGTTTATTTATTTTAAATTTTTAGTTTATTTCAGTATACATGGGTTATATCTCGCTCAAAGTGCAATGGCCCATTTTTTTTTTCTAGTCGTATCCTCTGGTACCTCGCACCGGTTATATAAAACTTAATTCTCCTCCCACCCCTAATCGAGTCGTGCACTACCCTGCGTAAATTTGTGTCATTGTGAAATGGGGAAAGTAATAACAGCTCGTAGTGAAAGCCAATGGAGCTACACAGATACCATGCAATACGGCCGCTGGAATGAGCAGCACCTTTTCTTTTCGGTAAAAGGAGCAACTGCACTGGTTTTTCACTTATTTCGACTCCGGATATTTTTATTTATTAGCAGCTCAATCAACTTTTAAAAGCTTAGCCCAGTCCACTGGTAGTTCACTGAACACCATTAATCCTCTCCTGTGTTACCATAACCTTGAGAGGGCTGCAATGTCGCTGTGTTTCAGATATTTTTTATTGTTGTGTTCAAGACAATATCTCAGTAACCTAGTTCACAGTCTTTTTCCTCACTTGCTGAATGTCCAAGTTGGACAGTGAACCACTAAGGCTAAGTTATAGCTGTGGATCCTGCACGAACAGACATACATGTTAAACGTAATACAGTGATTCCCGGGACATGTCGTTGCCCAATTCTGTCTGCCCTTCCATATCATTAGATAGGCTAAGGCTGTCACTAAGTACTTTGCTTTAAAACCAAACTTTTAACCTAACTACAGCCGCCGACTTTGTTATGCTTGGTAGCTATTGTACCTCAAGTATTTCAAGAATTAACTCAGCGCCTGTCGGAAATCTGCTCATCAATCAAAGGCAGAGCTGGTATGGTTGGAAAACTAATCGCGATGATGCACTATACTTCCTTTTTATGGGCGGTTATGTGCAGTTGTTTGTACTACATTATCAATGAAAAATTGTATTATAGCACAACTAATGATTCGGTTACAATCTATGCAATGCAACAGCTGCCGTTGTCTCAGCCAACAGACTAAAACAGACGTCTTCCTGGTGTCATCATTGTGGCGGATTATTTGTATTGTTGTTTATAGGAATGCTTCAATCGCTCTTACTTTTCGGCCAGTTATCTTCTTGCTTCGATTTACTTAGTAGAACAGTAATTGCCCACCTTGCTATGTCTTCATTCACTCTTGGTGATGGGTAAGTCTTCAGGCCTCGTGGAAAAATAAGATGTTTTAGCCAAGACATTCCCTTGACTAAATAGATCGAGCTAGTTTAACTATGTAAATTCGGCTATGGTTTTGTTAAAGATCAGTATATCGGCGAACCTTTGGCGTCGTTTTAATTTAGCTATTATGGCCTTGTCAAAACATTCATCTAGCGACAGTAATACAATTAAATCTCCGCACCACTCTTGGGAGCCGTAGCCAATCCTTCTCTCGCGCTTCATGTAAATGAGTGATCAATTGTTTCAAGTTCGCCGCCCTTCAATTTTACTCCTCAAGGAAACGCTCCTGTACAGACTCACGGTCGTATCAAGGTAATTCTGGCCGTGTACTGAGTAATTTTACGCAAAATCAGTCGTATCTCAAACAGGCCTCCTCCAAGCAGATTTAATTTAATTTATTCATTCATCGTAGTTATAAATACAATGGATCAGCGGTCTTTATACAACTACCTATTATTATTCTTAGTATAAACGTTTGAATATCTTTTTTAGAATAAACACCAAGCTGTAGAAACCACTATACACCCAATTGATAGCAAAAGTAGAACAAGGCAAACAGAGTGACAGAGAAAAACTTCATTTAAATCAAAAACCAATGGAGGAGAGCCGAAATTGAACTATAGCAGTCAGCGAGACGCTGTATGAGGGGAAACCTGCATACAGGGGAGAGGATCAGGGCGCCTCAAGAATCACCTTGGAGATGTCGGCCCTGGAATTCAAGGAAGTCTTGGTGACGTTAACGAACACAATGGTTGACATATGCTGCCATTATCGAGAATCCTATGGTCGCGTCAGTGAAAACAAGAGAGTATCGGAACGTGTGGTTCATGTCGTAGATGGAACGGATGAATTTCATCAATTAGACCCCTGCACCGGGGTGAGAAACTATTTGATCCAGGAAACGGAAGTGATGGTGGTTGCAAGAGAGGGAATAGTGGCCAGCGGGCTATTCTGGAGTAGGCCCAGTGTAGTAGGACAGGCGAAATACAGATGAGAGACTGTATCTTTGGCCTTCCGACATAGCAAGCAGGATTTGGTGTCATTTTTTGACGTAAGTTGGAAAGGGATTCCTGGGCATTGCCTCATGTTTGGGAGGTCGCGATTGAAGAACAGGTGATGAATTTCAGCGGCTACTGAGGCATGCTTGCGAAAGTTCATGAGACGTTTCCGGACTCTCCATGCTTCGTCGGCTTTGGGAGGTGGAGAGGACTGTTGAAGGCGTTGTTGAAATTTGGGGCGGTGACCTCCTTTTCGGATCAACGGGATGGGCGATAACGTTTGCCAAAAGTTGCGGAAGCTGACGGCCGATGGGACCTGGCCGAGGATGTCAAGAAACCTTAAGGGGGGGTTGGAGCGAGATGTAGGGACTAAAGCGCGATTGTTTATACCATGAAGGTCTTATCTAGTCCAAAAGTGATGTTGGGGAGCCTGGGGGAGACTACTCGGTGGGCCTAAACCGTGGCTGCGTTAATCAGCGACTGCGGGATGACGAGGCTCTCGCGCAAGGTGTCCTCCAGCAGGTATTTGTGTTGCTTCTGGAAGAAGATGGAGAGTGAGTAGTATTGCACCCGTGAGTAACCGCTTTTTTCTTTTCTTTTTTGTTTGTATGTGCACTATGATATACGTACAACTGATTAACTCAATCAACTAAACCAACCAATCACACCATATCACAGCTAAATTTAAAGAAGGACTAGGACGAGAAATGCATTTACGCACGATCACTTAAACGTGAACAGTGAGACTCGTAAAATACTCACTAAAACTCACCCCGGAAAAAGAAGGACGCTTCATTGACCCACTGCATCCGCCAAACATTGCGCGTAAGCAAGCCAGAGAGAACTAGAGAAAGCAAAGCACAAATAAGATTTCATTCTCGAATTTTCAAAGAAGGATCAGCCCTGGGGAAGGAGAAACGATAGCCATGTTGAATAGAATGGATACCCGGAAGAATGCGTCCAATTTTAAGACCCAATGCCTTATCTTTACTCAGAAAAACGTCATTCTTTTTTTTTTTTTTTTTTTTTTTTTTTTTTTTTTTTTTTTTTTTTTTTTTTTTTTGTTTCATTCAATTGAATTTATTCCATATAAATACCAAACTATAGAAATCATTATAATCTGCCATATTTAACTTCATCATATACCAAATTGATAGCAAAAGAAGAACCCTGAAACAGAGAAAAACTTCTTTTTAAATCAAAAACCAGTGGAGGAGAGCCGAAATCAAAGAACCCATAGCGACCAGCGAGACGCTGCATGAGGGAAATGACCCCGCATACAGGGGAGATGATCCCGACACCTCAAGGGTCGTCACGAAGATAGCGGCGGTGAAATTTTTTTTTGCTGGTTTTGGCGAGTCTCACAACAAGTCACGTGATCTAAAATCACGTGATATAGATCAGCGCTGTGGCGCAGCGGAAGCGCGCAGGGCTCATAACCCTGATGTCCTTGGATCGAAACCAAGCAGCGCTAATATAAAGTTGATTATATTTTTAATTTTTTGAGGCCCGGCGCCGGCGCCGGCGCCGGGCCGGTTCTAGACTCAAGTGCACGTGATGTCAGATCACGTGCGCTCGGACCGGGTGTACGGCGGCATCGCATTTATTGATATCTTATCACACGTACCGGCACCATATATATCACTGCAGCTAACGTGATATGGATTCGACGGTGCATATTAATATTACAGACTTTATAGCTACCACAGTACACTGTTCGTTCCCAACCAATTTATGCTTTTGTTAGGATGGCATACACATGGCCAATGTCGGTACGTACCGTATGTACAATTCTGATCCGGCTTTTGACCCCTGTGTATATGCATCGCAATCGATTTCAATCGATCATGGCACACGACACACATGGCCGCTTGCTCTCGTCGAAATACGCCAAATTCTACCCTCCATAACGACCGTACACTCCGACCGAAGGTCATACTGCCGATCCGGACGTTTGTGATCTTCGTGCGGTATCATCTCTGCACAAAGTCCGCAAGCCAAATAACACACAGCGTTTCATCGCCGTTGCTCACGGCAAACACCATGAGACATATATCGAACCCTGGATTTTTCGCCAAAATACATGTCTGAGGGTGGGCAACGGTCCCAAGGTGTCGGATGCAGGGCGCACTATCGGAAATATCCCCGCCATGAACAGTGATGCCCCACCATAGCCATGTACCACATATGTAAAGAGACAAGAAAAATAACCATCACCTCCGGACCTAGATAACGCGTCTATGCAGGTCGGTCGTTGCCAATATTCAGGCTGAATCAGCCGATTAAGAATAGGGGCCCGATGCGGGGTACCCCTGCGGGGGAGCTGGCTCATTATTTTTCCAATTTTCCCGGTCCCAAAGACCCTCCTTTGCAGTGTCGATGGGATTAAGACTGTGAGGTACGAGGAGTTGGCAAATGCAACGAGACGGGTCCAAACCACCCGCACCCATCTTGCTATCACTAAGGACGCATTCGTCAACCCAGAGCCAGCTTCCCCGTCGATTCTCTCTCGACCGTTTGGGATCTTCATCCTGGAAGAATAGCGATGCGGGGTGGGGAAATGTGACATCACCCCCTCGACCATGTATAAATACTATAAAACACCATCGCCGTCCACCACAAGCACTGTTATCGCCAAAACCCACAATGAAGATTCCAAAAATCTACAACACCTACTTTGTGGCCATGACGGCCACCATCGGTGGTGCGCTGTTTGGCTTTGATATCTCGTCCATGTCCGCCACTATTGGCACTCAGCAATACATTGACTACTTTAACGATCCTTCCTCCAGTCAACAGGGAGGTATCACCGCAGCAATGCCGGGCGGGTCTTTTGTTGGCTCTCTCTTGGCCGGCTTGGTCTGCGATCGTATCGGTCGTAAGAGCACTATCCAATTCTCTTGTATCCTTTGGATCGTTGGCTCGATCTTGTGCTGCGCAGCCCAGAATATTGCCATGCTTGTCGTTGGTCGTTTCGTCAACGGTCTCTGCGTTGGTTTCACTTCTTCCCAAGTGCCCGTCTACCTTGCAGAGATTTCTCGCCATTCTGTCCGAGGCAAAGTCATCGTGGTCCAACAATTGGCCATCGAATGGGGCATTCTTATCATGTACTACCTTGGTTATGGTCTCTCCTATGTCAATGGGCCCGCCTCGTTCCGCATTCTCTGGGGGCTCCAAATGATCCCGGCAGTCATCCTCATCCTCATGATGCCCATGCTCCCGGAATCCCCTCGATGGCTCGCTAGCAAGAACCGCTGGCAAGAATGTACCGAAATCCTCGCCAACGTCCACGCCAAGGGCGACGTCGATGATGCGCTCGTCCTTGCTGAGGTGATCGAAATCCGCGAAATCGTTGAGCTCGAGTCATCCTACGGCGGCGCCTCCTATCTCGCCCTTCTTAACAAGCGCAATTGGCGCCGTACTATTGTTGGCGTCATGACCCAAGTCTGGCAGCAGCTCGCCGGCGGAAATGTCATGATGTACTACGTGGTCTACGTCTTCCAAATGGCAGGCCTTAAGGGCTCCGTCAACCTCATTGCGTCGTCGGTCCAATATATCATCATGGTCGTCTTCACCACCCCGGCAATGTTCTACATTGACAAGATTGGCCGCAGACCTTTGCTTTTGGGTGGTTCCGTAGGTATGGGCGTCTTTGTCTATGCCGTTGGCGGCCTCCTCGCAACCTATGGAGAGTATTCCCCCTCGGTCGGCGACAACGATAACATCCACATCACCCTCGAGGGTCAATTCGGTCCTTCTAGGGCAGTCCTCGTTTGCTCCTATTTGTTCACAATGGTAAGTTAAAGCCGAATCAACGCCGCACTAAAGCAAGCCGCACCTCCCAACCTCACATGCGGCTTGCCGACGTTTTTGCTTTGTCCCAACATGATTACTAACTCCTTTCTAGGTCTATGGTAAGCGATCTCCACTTCATTTTTTCCAATGCTAACAATCATAACGCGTTATCATGGGCGCCGGTGGCTTGGGTATACGCGCCAGAGGTATTTCCCCTTTATCTAAGAGCAAAAGGGATGGCGGTAGCGGCTGCAGGGAACTGGGCTATGAACTTTGCACTGGCTTATTACGTTCCACCCGCAATGGACAATATCGGCTACCAAACCTTCATCATTTTCGGTGTGTTCTGTACGGCCATGTTTGTGCATATGTTTTTCTTTTTCCCAGAGACCGCGCAAAAAACGCTCGAGGAGATTGACGCGCTGTTCGACAAAAACGCGCCATGGGCGTTCAGGACCAAGGTAGGTAACAGCCGACTGGAGCAGGAACAAGAAGAGATTCGACGCGGAGAAAAGACAGTGGATGTCATGGAGGATACCGTAAAGGAAGTAGCGTAATGTTAGTAATATTAATTTTTACAATGCTCGAGGAACCGAGCCAGTCGGTAGTGACATCCGTCTGGGGAAAAACTCGCAAGCGAAGTAGGGCGAACGCATCATTGCATCTATGTAGCATGCTGCTTAGTAAGCTGGTCAAACTAGCTGTCTACGAGGACATAACAAACGCTCTTTGGTATCCTCTGACGCAGTACGGGTATGTATGTTGATGGAGACCATGAAACGGATTTAACACATAGGCTTGTACATGTCGTATGGTTTCTCGTCGCAGCCGAGCAAACAGGCCAAATCCCGAAGCCGCGGTAGCTTGGTGAGGAAAAGGATATTTCAATATGATAGTAGTACCCCAGAGTTCGATCCTTCCGTTTGACTATAATATGTCCGGAGGCATACGGTAGATCTTCAATCACCTCGTCCCATCAAGTTCCAGGCCGGTGAAGTTTCCTTCTACTCTATCGCACTTATTTTTATCTTGCCATTATCAAGATGAGTTATGGATCATCAAACAAGAACAAAGCCTACTGTGACGTTTTCGCCAAACTCTGCAGAAAGGGAGTAATACTCGATAAAGTGGCGGTGTTCGTTTAAATGAGGGGTGGCATGGGTGACATAAGCTGTTTAATATTTGGAATTTATCCGGCGGATTATGAAGAAAGTCAAAGACACGAAACATTAATTCCAGATTAGTGCGAATTAGCAGACATATACACAGTGTTGTGTGTTACCAACTGGAAGAGCCGTTTGTTTGAATAATGTCTGTTATTGTTAACATTATAGCATGATGTACAAACGTGATGTGGGCCACGCTACATGGAGCCTCATTTCCGCCTCATTTCGCTACGAATATAAAAAGGCCCCCTCACCCAACTCGCTCTTCCGCTAAAGCTTGTATTGAAAGTTACCAAAATGTTACGCAGACAAAATCCAACCAACCCCATCAAGACCATCAAGCCTGAGCCCAGACAGTTCATTCGTGATGCTTATCAGCTGTTTGATAAAATTTCGCACAGATATAACATCAATGTGCTTCCACCAGATGGTTACGGGCAAACCATCGATTACGAAAGGCATGCTAACCGTTTGGGGTTGAAAACTCGTGCCTGTTTCCCTGACCGCCTTTTCTTCAATTTTGCTACCACTGATATCAGAGTGACAGATATACTGTTTGAGACGGCTTTGTCCTTCAGTCAACCTGGATACTGATCCATTCTGTGGACTCAGAAATGAAATGAAAGATATGTATTTGCCATTTCTTTACAGACCCGATTCGTGTCCGACAGGGCAAGAGAGTGAAGCTGATGGTGATGAAGATCTTGACGAAGTCTTGCGCTTTCTAAGACAATTCAGGATTTTTAAAGACCCTGAATCGATATTTTGTGCATTTTTTGACGACATCTTGTGTGAAAATTATTAGTAAGTTTTACCGAAAACCTCTATTAACTTTTTATATTACTAACTGATAATTTATAGTCAATGTCTACCATCGATTTCCCGTGACCCAGTTCACTATGTCGTTCCAGACTACCGTGACTTTTATAGGGTTGACCATTTCAAATACAGCAACGCGAAGACCAACTCGTCCTTTACAGATGGAAATTCCAGTACCTGGAACCATCAAAGGCAGGGCTTTGTGTCACACCACCGGATGCACCGAGCTGCAAAGAACGAAACCATGTTGGAGAAGCTTAAAGCTTTGGTGAAATACCGCTTTTCTGACATTCGCGACAAAATAATGGATGTGCTTCAAAGCCAAACTGGTCAAGACCGTGCATACCTTAACCACCGGACTGTGGATCTTTTTATTGAGTTCATTGACGAGAAACATCAATATGCCAAACTCATCAAGTTATATTCTGGGACTGTTATCTCGAACCTGGATACTAATACCATTGTGCACCGCAACAATTGGGTGGGATTGCCTTTCACGAGATTTCCTTCAAGGGACCTTACTTTCAAAGTCTACCATGAGTATGACGTGTGTTTGTGCTCGGAAACGGTTTACGCAATGATTGGTTACATGGAAGTGGCAGACACTTGGAGAGATGAAGGAGAGGGTAGGGCAAAGGAGTTGTCAACCCATCTGAGAGACATTATCGACTCGACTAGTCCTGGTTTTACTAACCTTAATACTACCATGTCATCATTGACTCAACAAAGGTTCGGCGGAAACGGGCCCTCTTATTTGATGGATTATGAATCAAGCGAAGGTGTTTCCATGGGCTCTACTGAAGAAAGTGAAAGGAGGCGTCTGTTCTGGAAGATTGCGAATCGTCTTCTGAGGGAGGTTCGGTAGAATCGCCTTTTAATAGTAGCGGCTGACCTGAGGTTTATGATTGAGTATCATCATAACCTCCCTCAATAGGTATGTAGGCGAGTTTATTTTTAGGATTAGTTTGTTTTTATTTCAGTATTAGTTTGTTTTTATTTGAAGGCTTTGCCAAGTCTCATTCAGCTTAGCTACCCAGGTGGGGTGTGGCCCATGGGGCTTTGATACTTGCTTCCCTGCTCTCTCGCTAGCTCGATCGCATCGACATCGCTTGTCGCACAGGCCGCGGCGCCAATCGGGGTAACCCCGTACCGAGGCAAGTTGTGTTCTTAGAAGCCAGCGCTTTTCGTCGCTCTGAGGCGCATCACGGAGCCAGCCGTAGGCGCCCCAATACGCAGCTACCTTATATTACATTGTAATTGCTGGACCGTTTGGCCCGTAGCAGAACTTCAAGGTATTATGGAAAATGCGGTGATATGCTACATAGCTAGTAACAGCGATTGTATGCTGTTTGATATGGTCAAATTATATGATACCATCAACGTTGAGATAATTGAGTCTGAGCTCAGAACCTGCGGATCTCGCCTGCGATAATCGTGAAGTTGACATATCTAATTACGCATATTAACTATTTTTATTTATAATATCAATGGTAGTGAGGGGTAATTGGCTACGAAAAAGTAGGTCAGCCTAGGAAAAGGGTTTTTTCTTACATTTCTATGTGTTGAAGAGGTTACCAACAAGACCAACAAATATGAAAGATACATTCGGAATTGACAGTCAAAACAAAGCAGGGGGGCTATTGAGGCAGACAAAAATACCGGATATCGATGGCTCTATGCTTAATTGTACACTTGCCCCACATGCTATGAGACATCGATGCCTCATTTCGTATTCAGCGTATAATAGATGGAGCGTACCGCTCCCTCCCCTTTACTACAATTTGCAGTGAAATGTCTGAGCCGCTATCGAAAGCCAAGAGGAACGCCGTAGCTTGAACAGAGATCCATATCAGCTGTCGCCCGAGCCGAAGGAGTATGTTCGTGAGCTACTCAGGTTACTTGAAACAATTACAAGGATCAGTAACTGCAAAGTCTTCCCGTCAACTGAAAATGTGAGTGGTTTTGACTATAACTTTTATGCTCAAGAATTCGGTATTCATGTCTCCGCTTCAGTCTTGGACCGTTTGATCTTCAATTTGATGGTGACCGAAATCTACCGCGCTGTGTTTTTCCTTACGTATTGTTTATACCGCCAAGGAGAAATTGAAATTTATGAAGATGACGAGAGCGATGAAGACGAAATTGAAGTTGAAATTGAAACTGAAGAGGAAGTGGAACTTGAGGACGATGAGGACAGCTTTGTGGTTGATGATGGAGATGATATTGAGTACGAATCTGAAGTTGAAGTTGAATCTGATTAATTTCGTCTTATTTTTGCTATATATTTTGCTAACTATTTTGCTACGTAATTTTTATTTTTATTATTTTTATTTTTATTTTATTTATTTTTAAAGAACAAACTCATTAGCTTGCCAACCAATCTCTAACCCGAAACTAATACAAGGGCTTTTCACAATGAAATGTGAATGAGTCAGCAGTTTTCTTTATTTCGAGCAATATCCCGACCAATCTCTCGAATTGAGTGAGGGATGGCAGATTACCATACTCTGAACGCGTTAATCAATGACGGCCAAAATATCGAGGACACCCTGGTTCAATTGGACAGCATCATACCTACCTTATACTCTGACCCCATGAATTAGTTCAGATCCCACCTGTTATCCATA
The DNA here is from genome assembly GCA_030570055.1 of Blastobotrys chiropterorum. Lineage (NCBI taxonomy): Eukaryota > Fungi > Ascomycota > Dipodascomycetes > Dipodascales > Trichomonascaceae > Blastobotrys > Blastobotrys chiropterorum. The sequence goes on from JAJLUK010000136.1 coordinate 11,443, forward strand.
TTAGTACATATGCATATAGATATTTGCAATGCACTATGGATAGCTACAACAAGCTTTGCAAGGTTTTTAAAGATCGCTGAAATCCCTCTTGAAGCACGGAGCCGCCTGCAAAGTTTCTCTCAATTTCAACGTGAACTAAATGAACCAACATTTCTTCGGTTTGTAGTGGAGTGAACGCTTATAGCGATGACAAAAAGGCCAGCATCCCAACCATTTATCCTCAACCAGACAGATAACAAGTTCATTGTCAAAACTTGAGATTAAATTGATGATCTAGTGAGCAACTGGTTCTAAATGGAACTGCGTTGGCGCCTGTCGTCAAAAAACATGTCCTCCATCGCAGCACGACTCTACTCGTTTCGACACCGATTAAATTACGCCGACAAGTCTATAGAGTATTGTGGACCTGGACAAAACGGGGAGCTTAACTTCCTAGATCTTCCCAGGGGCCGGCTTGGCGTAGAGGGTAATGACGAGATCTCCCCTGGAATGAGTTGTGCAAGGATGACCGGGAGCGTTTGCTTCCACATTTTATAACGTAAAATGTTTCAAAATAATAGCCCAATTACAAATGTTGTATTTTACATCTAACGAACTATCATGTTGAAAGTGATGAAAATGACAGTTGGTTGCTAAGGCAACGCGAACTTCCAGATACAGTTGCCAGAGCAACCTCCGAAGAAAACGTTGATATGGTACGGGGACATATCTTCAGAAAGCAAAGTCCAGTTTACCCTGCTGTAAGCCATATACAAGTCTACAGACGAAGTTGACAGACTCTAACCTTTGTTATGTAATTTCCCTATCTAGATTCGTAGAGTTTCTATATACTATTCTCTCAATCTCCTTTGATCTGGATCATACTAGCCAATAAAAAGACTGTTAAAATAGTAACAGCCGGACCTTGAATCTTGATGTTTATGCAGACGGCCTGAAATTTGTATTGATACAACTCAAGCATCCATCCAGAATAGACTACCTGCCACAAAGCTCAATTGTTAAGAGTATGCCAGCCACTATCCTTGGATATGGACAAAAGCATGTTTGTTCAGACATCCAAACCAAGACACGCATCGCTTAGTAATCTTAAGAATATAGAAAGCGTTGTGTACATAGGGAAAGTGAAAGTTCAATCCCCGAAAATGTACCGGTTACCAGGTACTAAAATTGAACAGCTTATGCGTGCGTTCCTCTCATACCGTGTTATGTGTTTGTGATGTCTATTGGGCTTTGGTACAATTCTTTCTTCAATCGACTTATAGCTGTCATCGTATTAGAAGATACAATGTACCTCAAGATGTATCAACACTCCCAGCGCTCTTTCATGCCCATTCAGACAAGTTATGAATGTCGATTCACGCACAAAATTCCAATAAAAGTCCGATCTTGATCCCACAAGTGCATTGAATACAAAATTTCACAAGTCTGTATCAGTAGTATCGGCGCCAAGCGCGCAAAGAGCAGAATAAAAAAATAGGTTGGTTACCCGATCGGGTAGGTGCAGGAGCGTGTTCTCAGCGGAGATTAAAAATACATATTTTTTGGCAGTTCTCATAGTTGAAGATTATTATTTCTTTTTTAAGCGGCCGATAAAATGGAAGTGAAGCCGGAAGTCACACGTTGTAAGATTTAAATTTTCCTTGTTGGCGCATTAGCCGTTGTGCATAAGGCATGCATATTTCAAAAGGGTTCAAACGCCGATACACAGAGTTGCGTCTAAACTTTTGTTTTTCATATTATAAGATTCAGTGTGTGTATAATTACATAATCCGATTTTTTATATATATATCGGGCGATTGTACAACTTTTATTTTTTTGTGCATATTTTTCTTTTATTCATTTTCATATTTTTCGCTCTATAATATTCACATCATTCATTACAAAGAATCATCAGTTTGATTATCCCTTTTTTTTTTTTTTTTTTTTTTTTTTTTTTTTTTTTTTTTTTTTTTTTTTTTTTTTTTTTTTTTTTTTTTTTTTTTTTTTTTTTTTTTTTTTTCATACTTTTGTTTCGTCTTCGCTACCCTATGTATCTACAATCACCTCCCCAAATGATGGTTAACATGCTCCATCATCCAATGAAATCTAGATGCAATTTGATTATACCGGGGAAATAATAATACATGGGAATCAATAAATATCACACAGTTATTCAAAAACGTCAGAAGGTCGTAATTGCTTTCCGCTAGAGCAGGGTTGTTTTCCATTTTGGAAGCAAAATCGTCAACAATTACCTTGGAACTGACAAAGACGACTGCAAATTCCAACAGATTGATAAACATGTGAGGTAATGACTTCCAATAACGAGCAAGCTCTTCATTAATTTTGTTTGGTGGGGTTAGTAAATTTCCAACTCGAGTGACAACTCCAGAGCCGTGGGCGTAGGCCTCCAAGAGCTGCGAGTTTGTTGAATATTGCGCATTTTGTTTGTAAACCGCTCGATAGGCCTCTTCAGTGGGTCGCATCCAGTACACATCTTGTGGCTGGCCGTCAGGGTCAATAAGATGGTAATAGGAGAACTTTGACACAAATATAAACGCCTCGCCCAATATGGGACCATTGAGCATGACGTTTGATAGGCAGAGGATGCAAAAGGCTGAAATACTCACATGGGAATCTTCTGCCGGAGGGGTAATGTTACAAATCTTGCTCGATCTCGCAGTTAACGATTGTTTGACCGCCTGATGATTACGTTCTTCATCTTCAATGTTCTCTTCTTTTTCTGCTGCGGCGGCAACTTCCTTACTGCGATCGTACAGGTGCTTGGCCGTGCTGCCGGCGATTTGACATGCACCAATCAAGCACGCCATGTCATAAAACAAGGGCGACGAGTCTGTCGAGAGCAAGTCGGATTCAAACTGATCAAAAAAGTAGAACCGTCTAGTCCAGTTGCGCAGTTCGTCCGAAAATACATGTGTGGAGATTGGCATGGCCAGCGCCGAGTCAAAATAATGGTTTGTTTGCACTCGGGCGAATACGGCGAGCCAAAGCTCGAGGATCCATGCATGCCACAAGGTGCGGATGAGGGATTCGCGAGACATTAGTTGAGAGTGGGTTGCAAGGTCGAGGGATTGCTGTTGTTGCTCCTCGGCGTACCGCGAGTTGTTACTGGACGACCGCCGTTGAAGGGTATAATGAATGCGATTGAGATGGATTAGAGTCTTTGCCTGTTGGACACAGCTGGATGCCTGTGCAATGTCGAGGTTGACCAGATGGGCTATGGTACAGAGCAGATAGGTTTTGGTCTGGGAGACGAGGGACAATCTATCCATAAACTTGACACATTTTGCGAGCCAGTGGTTGGGGTCCTTCATGAAGGGCAGACTGCCGTCGGTCGGAGTCAAGTACCGGCATGAGATTGCAAACATTGCGTGGACAAGACTAACATCGTGTTTTACATTGAGGTAATGGAAAAAGACACTTCGCGGGTATAGAAAGGGATGATTTGGATGGACATGCAGAAAGTAGAGGTCGACCAGATTAGTTGCGATGGGCTCCGGTGGGAGTTCCAACGCGGTCAGGACGGCCTCGGTCGTGTTCCAATTCTCCACCAACCCGGCGGCGTGATGTTGCACCGAGTCGAGCTGGTTTTGCAGCAGGACGATTTTGTGTTCCAATTGGCGAACTGTAGATGCATGGTCGGGGCTCGGGTAGTGGGTTTGCTGTTGTTGTTGTTGCTGAATGTCGGACAGATGCGGGAGTGATAGGGGTTCTTCCTTTATGATTGGGTTTATTGTGGTCATTGTGGGCGGATGATGGAGGGAAGACGAGGTCGGGGTGGATATTGATGTTCCAGCCGAAAGGGCCGGAGGGGTTGATGTTGCGGATGACGAGAGATTAGCGCTGTGGTGTTTTGACGAGTTCCTCCTACCACCACGGTGACTTTTTACAAATATACATTCAATTTTGAGCTGCTGGCAATTGCGGCACACCTGAACCCCATCACATTTTATCTTCTTTTCGCGACACGACAGGCATGCCCGTCTCGATACCGTCCGAGTGGTCTTTTTGGTGAACCGTTCATTATTAGGGGACATGGCATTGGGGCGTATGTGTGTGAATTTTTTTTTTTTTTCTTTTAAACAGAGAGTTAATTTTTCTTGAGCTGGTGGGTGCGCTCACAGTCCACTTCCGTCCTCACACCCTCACTTGGAAATAGGTCGAAGGCGAACACGATAGGGTGTGTTGTGGGAAACAGAAAAAAAAAAAAAAAAATTCCAAAAAAAAAAAAAAAAAAAAAAAAAAAAAAAAAAAAAAAAATTTTTTTTTTTTTTTTTTTTTTTTTTTTGCTTTTGGCTGCTCACGCATATCTCATGCACAGCTCATATATGTACGCCTCAAAACATGGTCTACACGGATATCGTTCGTTCAGCGAGCTGCCAATATTGTTGTTGCTTTTTTTGGCGTCTAATTTTTGATTTTTGTAAACAATCTGCACCACTAGACGCCTTGAGAGAGGGTTGCATTCCTCAGTGTTCCCGCTAATCCAACTTCCCAACCGCTCCTCTTCCCCCCTTATTTTTGCTTTTTCCTCTTCTCCATAATTATGGGAACCGCCAACGCCCTGCTTTCGGGTCATACATAATCCGCCTGGATATACCGGCTCTGCCGCCCGGACGCAGAGATGAGGTGGACGAGGATTAAAAAAAAAAAAAAAAAAAAAAAAAAAAAAAAAAAAAAAAAAAAAAAAAAAAAAACTAAGACACAAATAAAACACACACAACCTTAACCCGCATGCCACAGCTATGGCGCCTGATCATGTCATGGCGCCTCTCTCCGAATAGACGCCCTCAACACCTCCCTCCCGACCCTATAACCTGCAATATGCATATTCCATCATGCTTCTATCCGTTTTGATGCCTCAAGAACTTTCTTTTTTGTTTCAGGTCTAAAGCGTTGTTTGCGGCACTCGGCCGGTTGGCCCGGCAACCGTTCAGTGGCTACGTGTCCGAGATTCCGCGTCACGTGAGCGCTCGGGAAATGAAAAAAAAAAAAATGCCAGACAAATGGGCGTATTTTTGCCCGGAACAGAAAAGGGTCTTGAATTAATGTGGGCTGCATCGGTGGGCATTGGGCTGTGTGGTCCCACAGACGGCCAGCGTCAATTGAGGCGTGTGTGTGTGTGGATTCAGGGCGACGACGGGTGTGAACGCTACAACGTTGTTTGTTCTAGAAAATCAATCGCTGCAGGGAAAAAAAAAAAAAAAAAAAAAAAAAAAAAAAAAAAAAAAAAAAAAAAAAAAAAAAAAAATCGTTGAATGTTTGCTTTTTCTTTTGTCATGATTTTTTCCCAAATACTTTATACGGCAACCAATCTACACTCGTGTTCTACAAATAGGCGAGACAGAAGGAGAAGATCCAGCGGGAACCTGTGCCTGGAAGCATGACTTTTTCTTTGCGGGAATCCGGGTGTTGGTCCGAGCGTTGGTCGGTAGCAACCTTGGCAAGGGATGTGATATGAACCCATGTACTCTGACTGTGCTTCTTTGCAGAAAGTGTCGCAAATCCCGCGTATTCAATGCGGGATGGATTCCCTTTGACATGCTCACGTAGCTCACGACGGCGTTGCAGTGGAACACCGAATCATACGGTTCCCGAGACCTCTTGGCGACAGTGGCACTGTATCTACGTCATGCATAGAAGAAATCTGGCGAGGTGATGAGGTCAGGGACGAGGGATAGCGGCGACGTCATCATCAGGGTCAGTATCAACGCAGGTGTAGTATTAGCCCACGTCACAAAGTTGCCGCCGACTCAGGTACAAAATGTGTACATGTCAAATAAAACTACATGCGTGACGTGCGAATTACATTAGACCCTTGACGGAACAGAGCCCTACCTGCCACTGAAAATTCCATACGTGGGTTCTGCATATTTGTTTCGGGTTTTTCCATTCGGCTAAACGTTCTACCAGACAACCAATATCAACACCCTTCTTAAACAACAACAACAAAAAAAAAAAAAATCTCACCTCTCAAACACATCAGTGAACACCCCGAGCCCTTCCCCGAGACATTTGTTATACTGGCCCATCATGATCCGTCGAAGGGTGGTACACTTGACCGCAGTTTCTTTCCGAAGAATTTGAACCACATGTACCCACAGCTTGGGTGCTCCCTGAAAATCTATTTTCAATTCCTCAATTTGGTCCGTCTGGGTCAAGTCGATCGATTGGACATGCTCCAGAGTCTGCACTTCGCGCAGGATTAAGCATCGTAATCGCCTCATGCGCTGCGGACAGAGTTGTGTCCAATGAGCCCACGTAATGTTCAGAGACTCTACATGATGCCAAAATTCAGAGACATAATCTCGAAAGGCGGTGCAGAAAGCATAATCCAAGACCTCCAATGCACGCAATTGCGGGAATTTGAACAATTGCACCAGGCGGGATGTCGGGTCACAAGTCAATTCTCCAACTGAGCCACAGTTCACGGGTTCCAATGCGCCACTTGTTCGATCCTGAGAATAATCCACGTTTCGAATGACAAGGTGGCCCGTGTTATATCTGGTAAACTGATCCAAGTTTTCTTGGGATGCTATTCTCAGCGTAATCCCTGTGAGCGTGAATTTTTCCACGTACAGCCCCTGGGGCCATTTCGGAATCTCGTCGGTGCATGGCAGGGCGTATGGTGCCGGGTGTCGTTCAATACTAATCTCGCAAATTCTCGCGCCTTCGCCAAACCCGATAAAGGAAAGTGCACTTGAGTTGAACGGAGAAAATCCGTCTAGTTTGATTGTGAGGGAGTGGAAATTTCTCCTCAACGTGGGTCTTGTCCGGTTTGAAACCACGCCGAGGTCAGAGAATTGTCGCTTTATCGTCAGTGTGAGGTTGACTTTCAACGGCGCCGATGAGTTGTTTATTCGCTCCACCACCTGTTCGAGCGCCACGGACCCCGACTGCGAGTTGACGTTGAAGATATCTGGCACCCAGGACCCTCGTTCAAAAGTGTCGAGAAGCGCCTCAACGATTTCCTGCGACTGGGCGGATCCGCGCCCGAGCCCGGTACATTCCACTTTGGTCAGCTTCAACAGGTAATATTCCAGCCCATTTTCCCGTCGGTTTTTAATGTCATTCAAAGTGAGAGCTCTCGCGTCCTGAAATGTGGTACGGCGGAATAGTATCTTGTCATGACTAAAATACAGCTCGCCTGGAATGTTGACTGAAATCGCTTTGTTAAAGAGTCTGCACGTTGCCCGCAGAGCAAGGGACTCGGTCAGATCAAAGTCCCTAAGGATAGTCTTCCAGATGCTCACGAGGATGTCGTCAGGCATTCGAGTCGTTGGGTTGTTGTGGACGGGCTGGCGATGGCTGCGCAGCCCTTTATAGCCTAATTGTTCTGAGATCTGTGTAATTTAAAAATGGATAATCTCCTAAATTATACGTTGCTGAAACCTGGCCATTCATTCCGAATACAATAGGCTCTTCCGTGGAAAAACAACTCCGTTCGTCGCAGCCGCTCCACTCCCGTGTTATTTGGAGACAATTCTTTTTCAAATGGAAGTGGACGTGTGGCCAGAAACATTAATCATTCTCACCAGATCCAGTAATTAGCATTACCCCACAATAATCAATGGGAAGAGTGGCCACTTTGGAGGGGCGAATATCCCGGCGAAGAAGCCGCCGTAAATCTGGGCAGAACCTGAACAAAAGCAGGACCCGCCAACTAACCCTCCGGGGGTGAGTATGCCCTGCGGGCGGCCTTCTTTTCTAGAAACGAAGCAAAAGCACTACCAATTGGCCTCGCAGAGCTACCTTTTTTGCTTCTTTTCGGAGAAAAAAGAAGCCGCCGGAGGCAACCAACCCTCCGGGAGCGAGCAAACTCGCACACCCGCCGTTCGCCGCGGTCACCCACCGCAGTTATCGCCAAGCCGCAGAGGTGGGCCAAGTGGGCCGTGGTGGGGTCGAGGAGGAGCAGAGACCGCGTTGCAGCAGGGTGAGACATAGCTGCAAGTGGCGACCCCTTAGAGCCCGTGGGAAAAAAGAGGTGGATGAGCTGGGGCGTCCAAAAGAGGAAGGAGCCGGAAAAGCCCACGGGCTGTGGTATTTATAGCTGCCGACCGCGGGAAGAGGCAAATAATACTGCGCCAGATGAATCCGGAACCATAATATTTCTGGCCTATAATAAATAATTATTATTTTCTGCGTCAAATTTTGTTGTGTTGTGTGTGTTTCGTGTGCGGCAGTAGATGACCGCTTTTTACGTACGTGTGTGGGTGTGTTTTTTGTTGTCTTTGCATCATCATCGTTATCACATAGATCGTTCTAGGAAGATAGTTACCAGCCCCCTCCTTAACGCTGCGGTTTGACGTCAGGTTTTTTTATTTTTACTTTTAATTTTTTTTTTTTTTTTGGCTACATCTTTTTTATCCCTTCTCGTCCTGCGCCTTTTGTTCCTTTTTGTTGTTTTTTGTTTTTCGCCTTCGTCACCTCTCCTTTATACCGTTGATTATTTTAATTTCGCTCCCTTCTTTTTGTCTCCTTGTTAGCGAGTGATGAATCGAAACAATTCAAACAACTCGTCCACAAAGCAGGGCAGGGGCGGCAGAAACCTTCATATTGCTCATCGAAGGTCCCCTTCAGAGTTGACTCCGTTGATGGGTAAGTGCGAACCTTGTTGCGGTTGTGAACTGTGAGCTAACCTTAACTTTAGTCGAACAATTAGCATTACAACAACAGATTGAAATGCTCCAGGCCCAGCAGCAGCAGATAATGGCCCAGCACCAGCAATTTGCTCAGGCCGGTCTTTTGCCACAGCATGGCATGGTCCCACAGAACGCTGCCGGGCTAATGCCGCCTCCTAACCTGCCCAATTATAGCATCCCTCACCAGCCCCAACAGCAACCTCCTTCTCAACAGCAACAACAGTACAACAACCAATTCAACAATAATACCACGGGCCATGGCCAGGGCGGCGGCGGCGGTGGCGGCGGCCATCGAAGAGCGCAATCTTCAATCCCCACCGGTGGCGGTGGCGGAAGTTATGGCCACGGCAGACGCCACTCATTGGCACTCAACGAGGCCAAAAAGGCCGCTGCCTTGGCACAGGCAAAGAGAAACCAGCCCGCTGGAGCTGGCGACAGCAGTGCCACGGCCACTTCGCCTCCTGAAGCATCTCAGCAACAACGCTCTCCTCCAAACATGCCCACGTTCAAATTCCCCGCATCATCGCCAAGCAAGTCGGATGCGTCTCCATCGTCGTCTGCGCCCTCCGGCTTCCGTGGCCATGGAAGATCCCAATCCATGCATTATGGAGGACGATATAACCGGGCTGCTTCCCCACAAAGAAACTTTCAATTCCCAGCAGCGCCAAACAATGAAAACCTTTCCTCAGGGGGCCATCATCGTTCAAATAGTAGAAACTTTGATGCCAATTGGCGCCAGCCCCAAAACGATAATAATAACAATTCTGGATTTGTCCCAGGACATCGCTCTAGAGGATCCTTCTCGTCAATGTCGTCAATCTCCGGGTTTTATCACCCACAAATGCCTGGGGGGAATAATTCGGGCAATGCTCAGGGAAGAAAATCGCTCTTTGCGCCATACCTACCTCAAGCATCCCTCCCGGGGCTGCTTGAAGAAGGCAGATTGGTGGCCGGCACCTTGCGTGTAAACAAGAAAAACCGGTCCGATGCCTATGTTTCGACTAATGGCCTTCTCGATGCCGACATTTTCATTTGCGGGTCCAAGGATCGTAACAGAGCCCTCGAAGGTGACCTTGTTGCGGTCGAATTGCTCGAGGTGGATGAAGTCTGGGGGTCCAAGAAGGAAAAAGAAGAAAAGAAACGACGCAAGGACAATGAAGATTTGAACAAGTCCAACTCCGATGCCACGGTCGATTCCAATGACAATAACAGCTCCAACGCTGGCGGCACTGAGCTGCGCAGAAAGGGCTCTCTTAAACAGCGCCCCACTCAAAAGAAGAATGACGACGTTGAGGTGGAAGGGCAGAGTCTACTACTCGTCGAAGAAGAAGAGCTCAGCGATCAAACAAAGCCACTCTATGCGGGTCACGTTGTTGCAGTGATTGAACGTATTCCAGGGCAAATGTTTTCTGGAACCTTGGGTCTGCTTCGACCATCTTCGCAAGCTACCAAGGATAAGCAGGATGCAGAAAAGCGTGAAAAGGGTCAACCAGTCTATCGCGAGCGGCCAGTTGAACGACCAAAGATTGTGTGGTTCAAGCCAACAGACAAGCGGGTCCCATTGATTGCCATTCCAACTGAACAAGCTCCAAAGGACTTTGTCGAAAATCATGGACGGTATGCAGACAAGATCTTTATTGCATCCATCAAGCGGTGGCCAATCACCTCGCTCCATCCATTTGGTACACTGGTGGAGGAACTCGGGCCATCCAATGATGTCAATCTGGAGGTTGAAGCAATTTTGCGTGACAATAACTTTACAGCTGATGTTTTCCCAGATTCAGTTCAAAAATCGCTCCCGTCATTACCTACTGAACTTTGTGAAGATGATCTTTCCGCCCGCGTGGATTACACTTCCAACTACACCATTTCCTTCGCTCCAAATGGTACTCTATTGGACCAAGCCATCCACGTTAGACAGCTGGAAGATGGAAATGTTGAGCTCGGAGTTCATGTCATTGACATTTCTCACTACGTCAAGGCCAACTCTCCGTTAGACAGAGAGGCCAAAAAGAGAGCGTCATCTGTATTCCTCAAGCAGCGTCAATTGAACATTTTCCCAGAAAAGTTTAATGAGACTGCCGGATTCATGGTTGACAAGGTTAGCCCAACGATTTCCGTCATTTTTGAACTTGATGGCAAGTCGTTTGATGTCTGTGATGCTGACATCAAACTCGGCTATGTTAATCCAAATACTGTGGTGGATTATGACACGGTGGATTATGTGTTATCTTCCGAGTTTGGTCAACAAGAAACGTCCACCCTTTCCACGGAAGACATTGAGCTCATCAAATCATTGGACACTGTCTCATCGGCCTTCTCCAATCAACGATTCGGAACAAAATCCGATAAAAAGCCTCCAATTCTCGGATTGCTCAACCAGGTTGACGACGAAAACGTTCGCGTCAGTCCAAACATTTTTGATAGCACATTGTCTCAACAACTTTTTGATGAAATCAACATCAAGACAAATTGCGTAGTGGCACAAAAGTTGTACTCAACTCTTAAAGACAAAGCGTTCCTCAGGCGTCAAGCCGAACCTATTCTCCAAAGATTGGAATCATTCTCTGAAACGGTACGCGATTTAAATCTAGGAATTGACACGTCGTCCTCAGCTGCACTGCAAAATTCCCTTTTCAACATTGAATCTGACCAAGTTCGAGAATCATTGGAAACGTTGCTATGGAAGAGCATGCAAAGAGGTAAATATTTTGTTGCCGGGAAGGAGGATCCCGACAATTATGGCCACTATTATTTCAACGTTCCTTTATATACCCATTTCACTGCACCTCTTCGCCGATATGCAGACGTCATTGTTCACCAGCAAATTAAGGCCGTTTTGAGCGGAACACATTATGAGGAAGAAGTTGATACATTAAGCAGCTCTGCTGATTACTGTAATTTTAAGAAGGACTCTGCCAAGAACGCCCAAGAACAATCTATTCATTTATATCTTTGCCAAGTCATTGATAAAGTTTCAGAACCGACTGGCCAATTAATTCGTGACGCGATTGTTATTCAGGTTTACGAATCGGCGTTTGATATTCTTATTCCCGAATTTGGCATTGAAAAACGTGTTCATGGTGACCAGCTTCCTCTGATCAAGGCGGAATTCCACAAGTCATCCAAATTACTTGAACTATTTTGGGAGAAAGACGTTGACACTGCAACTTTTATACCGGAAGATGAGAAGAGTAGATTGAGCTACAACCCGTCCGAGGCAAAGCAAAAGTATAGTGCGACAAGTGCAGAGTCTGCGGCAGCCCAAAAAGAAGCTAATGACGTCCTGTTAAGGGGAGTGTCTGGATTGTCTATTGACAGCGAAAAGTCTCTTACGGATGAGAGTGAAGAAGGTTCAAAGAGTTTACCATCAACCCCCAAGGAAGACACTTATATGCCCCAGAGGACATCATCTCTTACAGAAGTGAAATCCCGAAGAAGTGGCAAGGGCAAAGCGCGGGCATCGGCTACTGAATCAAGTGAGCAGGCACTTGTGCCATTTTTGGAAGGTCTCAAAACTCGTGTTGACGGTAACGATTGCATCCAAGAGATTAGAATTTTACAACATGTACCAGTACTTTTACGGGCGGAGGTTCGCAAGAGTTCTCCATGTTTGACTGTGAGGACATTAAATCCTTTCGCTAATTGACAAAAATTGTGAAGTAGGAGGTTCCCTTTTTTATTTTGAAAATCTATTATTTACGTTTTGAATTATTCTTTTTTTCTTACATATGTCGATAACATTCTTTTTGTTTGTAGAGAAGTACTAATGTAATATTTTAGTTTGTGGATAGTACCAGCTTTGTTTATTTAGGTATGGTAGTGGGGTACGTACATAACTGCTCATCCGTTATTCTCACGACTGTCCGCCGTTATGCATATATATGCACAGCCGTTCCCCGTAGCTATGCATATGCATATGTGCATGCATAATTTATGCATATGCACCTGTCGATGATTAGTTACGTCATATATTACTACCTTTAGTATGCATATGTACATGCATACGTATAGCGTATTTATGCATAGCTAAGCATTTTCGCTCCTTCCGTATGCATATCTATAGATAGCTATTTGATTGCATATTGACTAGCTATGCAGATGTCATGGTGCGAATTTCTCTGTTCTCCTTACGCATAGCCTTTGTCTCGATATTATGCATACATATGCGTATGCATAGCGATATGACATATACGGTACTCATATATAACTATGACATATGTAATATTCATACAGTTTGGGAAATGATGTCGTCATCGAGTGTTAATAATAATTAATATAATATGCATGCATATAGTGCACATTTAAAATTACATTTAATTTGCTATAGCTATGTCGCGCATATCGCATATTAGTATATATTAATGTTAATTTAATAGAGGGGTTTCACGCTTCTAATTTAAGTTAGTCTTAGTGTCATATCAAATTAAATGTAAAGAAAAAGATCTATAGCTAGAAGTGTTAATATAACAAATTAAAACTAAAACCGCCGCGCCGGAGCCCGAATCCTTAATTTTTGCAACTAAAACTAACTATAAATAAATTATATATATATTAAATATTAATATTAATATAATTAATATTATATATAATTAACGTTATATTATATTAACGTAACGTATATAACGTTAACACGCGTCGCGCAGAAATGAATTCGAAATTAAATTAACAAAAACTAATTGTAGTAGTAAGTACTAATGCTAATTTGATTCAGCCGAGAATCGAACTCGGAGCCTCCTCGGTTTCCTCACATATTGTGAACGAGACGTGATAACCGTTACACCACTGAACCCTTAGATGACGTCATAATTCCTGGGAAAAATAGGTAGAACCTGTTCAAAAGTAATGCGGTGGGCGACCATGGCTTCTCCCTCCCCAGCGCTGATCCTTCTTTGGAACTTTCCAGCATGAAATCTTATTTGTGCTTTGCTCTCTCTACTTCTTCTTGGCTCACTTATGCCCAATTTTTGGCGGGCGAAATGGGTCAATGAATCTTCGTTCCTTTTCCGGGGTGAGTTTTAGTGAGTATTTTACGAGTCTCACACTGTTCACGTATAAGTGA
>JAJLUK010000137.1:0-25020 GCA_030570055.1 Blastobotrys chiropterorum
AGTGAGTATTTTACGAGTCTCACACTGTTCACGTATAAGTGATCGTGCGTAAATGCATTTCTCATCCTAGTCCTTCATTGAATTTAGCTGTGATATGGTGTGATTGGTTGGTTTGATTGATTTTGGTTGATTAAGTTAATTAGTTGTACGTATATCATAGTGAACATATAAACAAAAAAAAAAAAAAAAAAAAAAAAAAAGGCAACAAAAAAAAATAAAAGATGTTTAGTGTACCCCTAGTTGGCACTATGGGTTTAACATGGTGTTGGTCGTTGACAATTATGAGGCTGCGAAGAGTTTATTATATTTTTTGAAACAAATTATTATTTGACTCTACTGCATTTGGCTAGTGTAACGGCGCCATACATGATCCCGATGTGTATATAGATGCACGCTTTTGCCTGGATTAGCCTCAACGTTCTTGCTGGCAGTGGGACAGCTACTCTTCATTGGACATGCATATGCATAAAGCTTCATAGTCAAACGAAAGCATTGCGTACAAGTCAGAATTAAAAAAATCAGTCTAATCACTTGGCACAATATAAGGGGCCGTATGTTAATATGCATTAAATGATATGATGCAGTCTGCATATAAATGTTTTCAAGAATGCAGACAGAAACTTCGTGGAAATCGCATTATGTGTATGTCAGACGAGACAGGTCTCAGTCATTCTAATACTAAATTTTCACTATATCAAAGAAAACAAAATGGAGTCGAAACGCTATTCCAGTTAAGTCGATGCAGTGACTTGGGCGTGTACATGTACAGACGTCGGCAACGACCATGTGCATAACCTCGAGCCATATAGATCATAGTATAGAAGGTCGATCGACGGCAGTATCTAGCTATAGATATACATATCTCGTGCGGCCGCAGAATAGCACAAGGTATATATATATGATCAGTTGCCCGATAACTATAAATTTAATTACAGTTTTAACCAGTACCCTATACGTGTAGGGCTTACAGCGCAGTGCCATACCTAGGCCTAACACCTCGAGCTCCAGCAAATTAAATCGATCAATAACCACGCACGCATATATATGCATATGCTGCAATTGCAATTATAATTATATTAATATTAAATTAATTAAATACGAGAGCTGGACGTTCGCTCAATTACTATGTCACCAAAGTATAACCGATCATGTGCACATTCGAGTGGGCGCAATTCGATCCTTCTCTGTCCATATATGCATAAATAGGCACCCATGCACGTTCCCTATCGGATTCAACCAGCTCCATACGACTGATGCAAAAAGTCAAACCATTATATTACGTTCCAACAGTACTAGTGATATCGATCCGTCGATCGATATATATATGTATATTCGAATTATATTAATTAATCGATATCGATATCGAGCTATAGCTAGCTAGCTAGCACTAGCTAGTCAGCGCGCCGCATGAGCCGCACCGGGCCGGGCCGGCCGCGGTACCGTATACGTATACGTATACGCGTACCAAAAATTTAAAGTATATAAGCTCCGATACGGGGAATTGAACCCCGAACTGCTCGGTGAAAGCGAACCGTGCTAACCATTACACTATATCGGATCTCAGTACAAAATTTTTTCGTTAACCCTATGAATGCGGCTAATCATATTCGGTGTGGCTGTGGTGGCAGTGCAGTAGTGGCGGTGCACGATATAGAATCAACTCCATGTTTGAGCCATTGTCCGATTGAACTTGAAATTATGTGTGTATCGATGAATAGAATGAATATGGTATCATATGTATACACATTGCCACGCAATTGCAATGATTTAAAAGAGGGTCCGAAGAACAGTGTGCTATGTTTACGCATAGTATGCCATATGCATATGCATACCAATAGCGCGCATTGTTCTTGGTTATGTGCTTTTCTCTGCGTATGTTCATATTCGTATGATAGGGCTGGTCTGATGCAACTTCAACAATTTATACATATACGTGCAATCGCCGTCGGCCGTTTTGATGACTTTCTTACGTTGCAACGCCCCTCGACAAAGTGTCACAGTTATGCATAAACAGGACCACTTCTATTGCAGCAACGGTTGCTATGCGTACACGACCTTTGTGGCCCGCTGGCTGCGCACGTTATGGCTAGATGGTTCATTGCCGGCGAACAAACTTGACACTGTGGGCGCATTAACACGTTGTACTACTCATGCGTAATTACACAAGCATATATGTTTCCATGCTCAATGATGACGCTTAATCACTTTCACGGCGGTGGAGGGAACCACCCCATCACGATATATCCAAAAGATTTCATTCACACATCTATACATATACACATGAATCACTTAATTGTTCCTAAATACATCTCATAATAAATAAAACAATCTTAACCTGGTTAAAATCGAGGCGGCTGTCTAGAATTCCAAGCTGCGTCAGTTGGAGTAGGCATGTAGCCTTTGTATGACGTCTGCTGAGACATTACCGGGAATCCAGGGCTAGCCGAACGACTTGGAGGATTGGATAAGTCGCCTGAGGAATTGTTACCGCCTGGAGGATACAAATGCTGTTGCTGTTGTTGTCGTGGTAGTCTTGCTTGTGGGAAGATTTCCGTGTTGGTTGGTCTAGCATTGTTAAAAGATTCAATGGAATCCCTGGAATGATTCGCATTGTTGTACATTCCATTTTCTGGATTGTAGCCATCCCTGGCGGTAGCTCCCAATGCATCCAATTCTGTGGTGAGCTTCTTCTCTCCGGCGTTTTGGTCTCGAATGAACGATTCACGATCGTCACGCATTGGCTGGTACCGGTTGTCTGGGTTTTTGGAGAAGATTGCCCAAACGCATGATACAATAATCATGATCAACAAGATCAACGAAAACACGGCATTGAGGACGAAGAACACCACACCCATGATACCGGAGATGGAATCTGGCTGATTAAAGATTTGGGAGAAGAAGAGGAAAAAGAGAGCATTAATGAAGTTGATTGCGGCAATGGCAATGTTAAACCCATTTGTGCGCTTGTCCATGTATGGCTTGATCCACGAAACTGCCACCAAATAGCCCAATTCCAACAGGAAGATGGCCATTGCTTGGGCCTTACCTGACTCCTGTGCAAATGCGATAAATGCGCACTTGACAAATGTGTACGCCAAGAATGGCACAATGAAGTAATACGCAGTTGCACGATACTGAATGTAGAGGAAGCCCCATCGGTTTAGCGCAGCGGGGTCCGAGAACAGGATGTATGCAGGATTTTGATGGAGTGCCTTTGATCGCTTGGCGATGGAAATGACCTTGAACGTGGCAAAACCCAGGATAACAAGGACGATAATGTAGGCCAAGATTGCCAGTACAATGCATGCTGCAGAGTCCCTTTCGGTGAGTTCCCATAGACAGAGCACGCTCAATTGTGGGAAACCAATGAGCACGAGTCGGAAGAGAACACCTTTCATGATTGTTCTCCAGCCCCGCCGATAATCGGAGAACCGTTCGGCATGTTGAGGATTTGACCTAGACATGAGCCCGACAATGAGTCTAAACAGACTCATGACAATGACAATGAAGACGCCAAAAATGACAAAGAACGTTAGCCCGGTCAAGAAGATGTTTGACAGCTCAATGTGGGCCAAAAACGCGACTCTCTGGATCCCGCGGAGAACCAAAGTCTTGGAGGAGAGGTCATCAGATTTTTCGTCCGTGGTGATCTCTTCGTCCGGTTTGCTGCTGCTGGAGTCGTCTCGTGCCACCAATCGGGGCAACACATTGTTAATGCCAAATGCCATGGAACGGTAGATGCTTCTGTTGATACCGTTGCGCATTGCTGCGGGGAGGTTGCTGTGGCTGTATTCCGGCATTACTCCGGAGGCGTCGGGCAGGGATCTCTTTTGCACTTCGAGCGAGATGACGTCCTTGTTGGGGAGAATGTTAGTAGACGTTCCGCCGGTGGACTGGACATACCAGGTGAAGATTTTCTGCATAAAGCCCAATCTCATTAGCCCCATTGTCCATTGAAAGTTCTGGGCCCAGGCTGCTGCAATGGGCGGCATCCGCTTCACCGCCATCATGCTCACGATGGCCACTCCTTGGAAATATACAAATAACGATACAGTGTTGGAGGCGATGTGGGCCGCTGTGGATGTGTATCCGGCCACAGAGATGCCGCCGGCGGTGAGCAACCCTATCAAGCACACAATGGCAATCCCCCACGACGCCCATTTGGTCTGGACGGTTTTGCCATTAGATAGAGTTGCCTGGACACAGGCCAACGGCTTGGACTTGTCGTCACGGTCGTAGACGAGCACTTTAACAATGCCATCAATGTCCGGCACGGTGAAGGCAATGCCGGGTACCTGACTGAGCACCGAATCTGGGAGCTTTTTGTGGGAGCTCACGTCAAAGTGACCTGACGACAGCGGACACAGCTGCGGAAGATTAAGTCCGCACGCGTCGATTTCCTCGTCCACCACGGTGATGCCGTAGGCGATTAGCTGGATCTTGGCCGTGATCTTCTTTTCAATGGTGGAGATTGCGCTAATGTCGAAGGTGACCGTCTTGTTGTCGGGATAGAACGCCACGTCGAACTTGGATGCTGTGAACTGCGAGTTGGACATGCACGAGAGCAAGGCGCTGGACTTGATGTACCGTTCGGCCTGAGCGAACCATGCCACCCAGCATAGTAATGCGATGCGTACAAAGTTCATGGGGGAGATTTGATAGAAGAAACGAGTGACTGGAAGAGCTGTGTGGCGGTGGTGAGGGAGGAAGAGAAAATTTGCAGCGTAGCAAAAAAAAAGTCACCACACTTTTTTGTTTATATTTTTTTTCGTCAGTAATTAGCAGCTAAACTCAGACAGAAACCGTCTACTTCGTCTATTCGGAAACACCCTAAAACGTCGAGTGGAAGGTAAAACACACAAAAATAAAGAAGAAAAAAAACAAACAAACAGAGCCAGTAGCTTTTTTCCCCTGCGATCCAAAAAGAAGCCGGAAACGAAAACACTACCCCTTTAATGCACTGCAGGTGGCCGTGGGTTGTCTTTGTGTTGCGCGTGGTGGCTATGCACGGGGGCGGTAGTTCTGAGACCGGCGGGAGGCGATATTTATAGAACCTGCCGAGCGATCGGCGGCTGTCGGCCTTACACCCTATTACATCATTTTGTGGGAGTGCTAAGGGCACTTTCACTGGCGCATCGCTACCGCTCCAACGTTCTGTAGCCGTTACTCGCCACTTCCAGACGAACTAACGGTCCAAATCCAATTGTGTGCGGTTTAGCTCTCTCCGCAATGCTATTTATGGACAGAGACACTGCCAAACTTACCGTTCTGGAACATCTTGGCGGAGCCGGCTGATCGTTGGGGCTCAGATGCGCTGATCTCGCTGCCAACCGGAATCGAACCTGGGCGATGGGCTCCTCCGCCTCCGTGGTGCGAAATTAAGGGGCTGGAATGAAGCGACTGAGCTTAATCTGCTCCGTCCCTGCATACACGCTGCGGGCTGAGTCTCTATAGCGGTGGTGGTTGCCTCCGGCGGCTTCTTTTTTCTCCGAAAAGAAGCAAAAAAGGTAGCTCTGCGAGGCACCAGTGCTTTTGCTTCTTTTCTAGAAAAGAAGGCCGCCCGCAGGGCACTCTCACCCCCGGAGGGTTCTAAGCCCTACGGGGTTGGTGGTTGCCTCCGGCGGCTTCTTTTTTCTCCGAAAAGAAGGCCGCCCGCAGGGCATAGACATCTGCTGGAGCGGTAACGGGGCTTTGCTTCTTATGATGCGTATCATATCCCTGACGTCTGTATATCGTATGCGGGACACTAAGCCACACCGCCAATCGCAGCGTTGGAAATAGTTGGTTTCTTTCCGTAGGGGGCATTGATAATCGGGCTCCTTATCAATGCTCTATCAACTAGTCAAATATGACGTATAACGAGGCTGCGTTAGGCTGGTTAGCTGGTCTACCGGTACCTTTTTTAATACCGGACGTCGGCGTATCGAACGGTCACCTACCAAACCGACTCCGCCTCTATGGATACCAATATATAGCCGTTCTCAAAGTCAGCTCATCCTCCTGAAGACAAGTTCACCATGCTATCAATAGCCACAGAGAGCGTCATCCGAAAGCTCTGTTTTTTCTTAAAAAAAGCCAACTTCGTTGGTGCCGGGTAAGAGCTTCACGGATTATTTGTTGTGGACTTTCCCAAATGATTCAACAACACAAATGCATCCCCACGATTCTTAAAGCCCTCTTCTGCTGATATCTACCGCGTCTAGAGCCTATGCTGCTATAACCGTACAATGTCCAAACGACCGTTCTCGTCTCAGGGGGACGACGCTGAACAACTTCAAGAGCCCCGAACTAAAAGAAGGCGTGAGGACCAAGCCGACACGCTGTATTACCAAGATGATTATCAGCCACATACTAATGACACCGCCCATCCGCACATCAACTCGAATCGTCCGCTAACGCCGCCTGAACTGAGCCATTCAAAAGACCAGATCCGTGTCAAATTCATGATGGGCTTCAACAAGAATTGTGAACTGTGTCGTTTGAAAGTTCCCGGCCATTACTCCCATTGGGGGTGAGGGCACGTCTGCATTTTTTATCCATTAGCATATCATTTTTAACCTTTTTTTTAATTTATTTATTCATGTGTTTAATAATTCATTTATATACTCATCCTCATCACATTACTTCAGGCAGTCACGAAGAAATTCTTCTCGCCTTCCTTCTGAATCACCGTACCCTTTTCCAACAATTTATCTCCCACTTGCAATCTGATTCTTTCCGTCGTAAATGGACTCTCCAATCCGTAGAATGGCTCTGCTCCGTTGTCCTTTCTGGCATACTTGAGAGCATCTCGAATGGCAAAGAAGGCAACCGAACCAAGGAACAATGGTGGCTCACCAATACCCTTGGATCGTTGAATGGTCTTCAGATGCTTGAATGGACGATCGTTGAGATGACTAATGTTAAAGTCTTGTGGAATATCACGGAAGCCAGGGATCTTGTATGCACCTGGACCTCTCGTGAAAATGGAACCATTTTGCAACCACAACGACTCTTCAAGGGTGAACAAACCTTGTCCTTGAACAAATGCACCTTCAATCTGTCCATAATCAATGGCTTGGTTGATAGGTCGACCAATGTCCATCTTGATGTCAGTCTTTAGAGAACTCCAATCACCAGTCAACGTGTTCACTTCAACAAGAGCAACCGCATTACCCTGTGTGTAGTAGAAGAAGGCTGGACCGGGATTTGGATCGCCCCAAGTGTATCCAATATCTGGTGTCTTGTAAAAGCCATTGGCAGAAAGATTCACACGATCAAAGTATGCTGCATGTGCAAGTTGTGCCATGTTGGCATCCTTGCCAAGCTTTTGACGATATGGCTCAAGTCTCTCGTTCAATTGGTCGCACGCATTCTTAATTGCCATACCATTCAAGTCACTAGATGCAGACGCAGCGGTTGGCTGTGTGTTTGCAACAGTGTTGGTGGCAGTTTCAGAAATAAAAACTGTATCCAATGGAACCTCCAATTCTTGTGCGCAGACCATCGCCATCTTGGTGTGGAGACCTTGTCCCATCTCGGTACCACCGTGAGTCAACAAGATGGATCCATCGTGATAAATATGAACAAGTGCGCCTGCTTGGTTCATGAACAATGCACCGAACGACACACCAAACTTGGTTGGAACATGGGCCAACCCTCGCTTGATCCATTTGTTCTTCTTGTTAAACTCTTCCACTTCCTTTCGCAGTTGGTCGTAATTGGATTCTTCCTTGACCTGTTTGGCCATCAATGGAACAGTAAAGTCCTCGTTGATCTTCTGCTTGTATGGTGTGGATGAAACACCTGGAACAAGATAGTTTTTCTCTCTCAGTTCGTCTGGATCAATTCCGAGCTTATCGGCAATGTCATAAATGTACGTCTCTGCCAGGAACATTCCCTGAGGACCACCGAAACCTCTAAACGCAGTGTTGGAGGCAATGCTTGTACGGCAGCAGTAACCTTGGATTCTGGCATTAGGGAAGTCGTAGCAGTTTTCACTATGCAACACTGCACGTTCAATAACACCCTTACTGATGTCCATACTCCATCCCACATTGGCATAGAGCTTGGCGTCGATACCGGTGAACTTGTAGTTCTTGTCCATACTGACCTTCCATTTCATGTAGAATGGATGGCGTTGGCCAGAGGTCATCATGTCTTCCGATCGTGACAGGATCATTCTCACTGGACGCTTGAACTTTTTGGCTGCAACGGCACAGAGAGAAGACAATTGACATGCTCTAGATTCCTTACCACCAAAGCCACCACCCATTCGCTTGACTCGGGCAACAATTCTCGAGGCTGGAACACCCGTGGCCTGTGCGGCAGTGGTTTGGGTCTCAGAGGGATTTTGCGATGACGAGTAAATCTTCATTTCCCCATCTTCCATATCTGGGACACAGAGTGAGCCTTGGGTTTCAAGATAGAAATGTTCTTGACCGCCCATTCGGACCTCTCCTTCAAACACATATGCCGCTTCTTCAAATGCCTTGTCAACGTCGCCTTTGTCAAGGCGTGGGCTGTATTCAAAGAAGCTCTTCTTCTTGACCGCATCGACAACATCGAGAATGGCCTCCATTTCTTCGTATTGAACGTCGACCAAACGCGCAGCTTCCGCAGCAATTTCCCGGTCGTTGGCAACAATCACACCAATACATTGCCCGGAGAAATAAACTTCACCATCGCAGAAGAATTGTTCCTTGCCAATTGGCGTCCCCCACATATTCGCCTCGGGATTGGGCAGATCATTAATATCGCAATACCCAATGACACCAGGGAGTGCTAATGCCTTGGAAGTGTCCACCGACAAGACCTTTGCACGAGGCTTGGTGGACATGACTTGGACGGCAAACGCTTCCCCGTGATATGGCGGAATGTCGTCAACATAGATGGCCTCACCGGTCACTTGCTTCATTGCGGACAAGTGAGGGTTGCTCTTGCCGACGATTTCCTTTTCGTATGGATTGCTCAAGTCTCTCTTGCCCACGGGGCGACCTCGGGTGACCTCTAGCTTGGAGTTGGCGTCATAAATTGGCGTGTTTTGGAGGTTGATATTCTCCAAGAGGGTGTTGTAAAACTTGTAAAAGAAGGACAGGACAAGGGTCTTTCTGTAAGTTGGCATACCACCGGGCACGGAGTATGGGAAATCAAACTCCCTGCTCAATCCGTCAATGGCAAACTCCAAAATTTCATTGGCAGTTTCTGGAGTGATTCTCTTGCCAATGAGCGCGTCGGCAGTTTTCTTTGATGCGACGGTGAAGGGACCGACACCGCCATAGGCCAGACGGGCCTTGGTGATTGTGTAATTGTCATCCATGATGATACGGAGACAGGCGGACACAATGGCAATATCGTCATCCTTTCGTTTGGCCTGCTTGAATGCCTGGACGATTTCATTCTTGGGCTTGGTTTCGGGAATGAAGATTTTGGTGATCACGCCGTGGCTAGGAAGCTTGGTCTTTCTGTAGCCGACAAAAAAGTCCTTCATGGAGATTTCCTGCGCGCCGTCTTCAATCGACTCGACTGTGAGAATTGCCTCGGCGGCGACCATGACAGGGTTCATGTCGGAGATTGGCGAGGCGGTGGCAATGTTACCGGCCGGGGTGGCCGCGTTTCTAATTTGTCTTCCGGCAAAGTACTTGAGCTGCTCTGCCATTGCCTTGTAGATCTGGGAGCGCTGGGGGCCCAATTTTTCGCACAAATCCTCAACGATGTGCTCCAAGCTGGATAGGGAGATGTTAGCGCCAACCTCGAGACCGCGATTTGGAATGTAGCGATGCGTCTTGAGCTCTTCAATGTCGTTTGCGTAGACGGAAATGTTGTAGTGCATTGCCTTCATTTTGATTTCAATCTGGATTTCGGACGCACCACCGACAATCTTGGAATCCGGGTATGTGTGCTTGATCTCGAGCAATTGCTGCTTTGTGGTTGGTCGGAACCACACCTTTTTGGAGTTACCGTAGAAGAGCGGACGGAGGGAATAGCTCTTGAGCGCTGGCGGGAAGATGAGCTCCTGCTTCTTGTCGTATGGCTTGAGTGGCAGGCCATTGGGCGAGAAGAGCTTGTTCATATCCAGCTCGGAATCCTCCGAATCCGAGCCAGAAGAGGACCCGCCACCACAGCCGCCAGAAGAGTTGCCCTTCTCTCTGCAGCAGCCTCCAGGTCGGCCGCACGAAAAGGTGTTGGCGGCGTCAATAATAGGCTTGTATCCGGTGCATCGGCACAGGTTCCCGTCAAAGCTCTCGGCAATGGCCTCTTCGGTTGGCGGGCCGTCTGAGTTCCGCAGCAGCGCGTACAGACTCATGACGATCCCAGGAGTGCAGAACCCGCACTGCGATCCGTGGAAGAGCGCAATGCGTTCTTGGGTCGGATGCGGGTTTTCGGTGGTGCCGATACCCTCGACGGTGATGAGGTGCTTGCCCTCCACCGCAATAAGCGGGACGATACACGCATTCACAGCAGCGTGGCTAGACGAACACTTGTTAGTATCTAAAGATCATTTATCTCTCTCTTCCAACTTACGTCTCCTTCTTCTCCTCTGGGTCCCAGGACGCGACCACGACTGTGCACGCTCCGCACCCTCCTTCGGAGCATCCGAGTTTGGTGCCTGTGAGCCCCGTGGACCGGATGTAATCCAGCAGCGTGCCCTGTGGGTCTGGATTCAGCAGCGTCTGCTTGACGCCGTTGAGATAAAACGTAAACACGTTGGAGTAGTTGTGGTGGCCTAGCGACTGGGGCAGCTTGAGCGCCTCCGGCTCGACCTGCTCGACGACTGGGAACGCGGCAGGACTCATGGTTATATGCAAAGTAGTGAGAAAGTCGGTACGAAAAAATTAATCAAGCCAGCCAGGAAAAAATTGCGCCGAACCCAGGCCCTTATATAAATACCTGGATCGACTTTTTTTTTCTCCTCACTGTGTGGGCGAGCGAGCAAAGGGCCCGGCTGGGCCACCGGGAATACCGCGGCACACTTGCTTTTTCCGGCGCCTCCCCCCAGTGATCCAAATCAAATGTGGCCCTGGGAGCCAATAGAACCACGCCGCTTACAAATAGCCCATCGCGGATGGCACCACATCGTCCCCAGACAAGGTTATGTCCGAAGCGTGCGGGGCTCATGTTCGAGCGTATATATAATCCTCCTCTCCACACGCTGCAGCAGCCGTAGGTGGGTGATGATGGCGGCGGCCCGGATTTCCCCAGATTTCGCCCGTTACTAATCAGCCGGGCGCGTGC
Source organism: Blastobotrys chiropterorum (assembly GCA_030570055.1). Lineage (NCBI taxonomy): Eukaryota > Fungi > Ascomycota > Dipodascomycetes > Dipodascales > Trichomonascaceae > Blastobotrys > Blastobotrys chiropterorum. Next base: position 11,215 of record JAJLUK010000137.1, read on the forward strand.
TTATGTAACGGGGCCTCCTTCCGGCCCGAGTGCCTACGGTTCAACTCCGGCCGGCGTCCACCACAGGCTCTTCCGCGGCAGGGCCCGACGGAGCAGTCTTTTCGACCATCTCCGAACGGATCGGGCCTCTGCGCCGACGGAGAAGAGTGTCCACGAATGGCCCTTTCTGTGCGATGCTCACGAGATGAGGGTTCGGCAGATTATCGATTCTCAGGCTCTGCGAACCGATCTCTCTCTGCGGCGATCGGCCCAGCCGCAGCGGGTATCAGCCGTGTCTCCGGCGGAAGAGGTGCATCCTGGGGGGGTTTGTTGCCTCCGGCGGCTTCTTTTTTCTCCGAAAAGAAGCAAAAAAGGTTGCTCTGCGAGGCCATTGGCGGTAGCCTCCGCGGGCTTCAGAAGTTTTTCGAGTCCCCAGTGCTTTTGGGCCGTCCGCAGGGTGCGGTCCTAGGGGTGGGTTGTTACCTCCGGCGGCTTCTTTTTTCTCCGAAAAGAAGCAAAAAAGGTAGCTCTGCGAGGCCAATTACCAGTGCTTTTGCTTCTTTTCTAGAAAAGAAGGCCGCCCGCAGGGCGTACTTGCCTCCCCGAGGTCCTGGGGAGTGGTGCCTCCGGCGGCTTCTTTTTTCTCCGAAAAGAAGGCCGCCCGCAGGGCATACCCACCCTCCGGAGGGTTCTAGCGGCTCTTTCTCCGAAACGAAGCAAAACGGTCGCTCCGCCAATGGGTTTGAACGCAGTCAGCAGCACGATTGCGACACTTGAGAAGACGAATTGGACATACGTCCATTAATGATGCACGGGACAAGAATTGGCGTCTGAAGCACGAATGGGCGCAGCTGGTGCTCATATTAGGCCCATACATCCGTAGAATTGCACTACGCAACAATGGCCAGTATGGGCGGATAGCCTATAGAATTAGCCGAGACTACCGTCCATTGCGAAGAGATAAAAAACGTGCGGAAATCGGCCCTTCTCAAGACCCAATTTAAGGTTAGACGCCCAACATGCATCCAAATAATATTTCCTGAAACGGAGCACCGGCCTAGTTGCTACCGCAATCGCTATATATATAACGCTCCCAGCGCTTAGGTGTCCTCTTCCTCTTTCTTATCAAAAGGCAGAAAGCTACCCTACCAACCACAACGCTTTTGCTTCTTTTCTGGAAAAGACGGCCGCCCGCAGGGCATACGAACCCGCCGGAGGGTTACGCTGCTATGCAACGTTGACCAAGACGCGTCATCAATTATTCTACAGGAAGCGGTCTGCGAATCATGTTCGTTATAAATATTATAAATAAGGGGGAGAGAGAGAGTCGGCGTTACGTTGTGTGCCGGACCATGGGCCGGACAATGCCGGTCGGGGCCGCAAAAGCGTTGGGGAAAGGAGGATCACCTGAGGTCACGGGACCGGCGCGTTATCGGACTCATCATCAGAAGCAAGAGCGGAGACCACTAATCTCGTGGACCGGGGAAGCTGGGAGGATACTGGCCGTGCTGGTGGTGGGGCTGCTGTTGAGGGAGTTGTTGCTGCTGCTGCTGCTGCTGCTGCGACAAGGCCTCGACGGGTATGTTGTGTTTGGTCGCCAGCTCCTTGAGCGCATTGTTCTCGGCGATCAGCTGCTGGAGAAAGTCGACCGTCTTGGTCAGCACAATCGCCTCCGAACGGCCCTGGCTCGGGTCGAGATCTGGCACAATGCTGGTGATCTTGTCGAATCCTTCGCGGATCGCCTGACGGCGCTTCTTTTCCGACGCAATGTGGTTGGCCTGTGCGGGTTAGAAAGATTGCAATAACACAACAATGGGCGCACTCACCTTCTTCTCCTCCGGCGTCAGCAATTCGCCCGGCGCCTTTTGGACCCGCGGCACCTGCACCGCGTCGTCCTCGGTCTTCCTGCGGGCCTTGGACGCCGGCTGCGGAATGTCGTTCTCGCGCTTGATCGTTCCTTCGTTCGACATTGTGGTGTGGTGAGGAGGGGTGCTTGCTTGGGACCTTTATATACACCCTCCCAACATCATCACCACATGCAGGTGGTAATACCGACGGAGCCGACCCCACACACAATCTTCACACGCCGCCAGAACACCCACCACGGAAATGGAAAACCTGACTGGCGATTACCACGTCCGTCAATTCGACCCGTCCAGGGCCACGCTGCGCGATGGCGTTCTCCAAACGAACGTGACGCTGCCCGCGTTTGGCTTTGTGGCCTTCTTTCAGCACCGAATTGGTCCGCGCTATGTGTATGGCGAAAAGTTTTCGTCGTCGAACGATTCTGGGCGTTTTTTTAACAGGCTGGCCACGTCCCATCATCGACGCTACCATCTCCGAGTGCTCGGGATGGACCCTAGCGTCTTTCACGCCTACTACCTCTATCACAGGCAGACGGTGGTTGGACTGTGTTTCTGGTCGCTTCCGGCACACATGGCGGTTGCGAACGAGCGGCTGACTGTTTGGGCCCGAGTCGTGCGCTACGTCCGACTCACGTGGCTGACGGTCAAATACGCCGTGCTCGAGTATCTGGCCTATTGGGGCGAGCCCGAGTATCCCTACAAGGGCAATGCTCGGATCGCCCAGTTCACACAAGCGGAGAATGAGGCGTATTCGTCGCAGGTTTCCACCCCACCCCTGGCGGAACTTGCCCGTCTGTCTTACGACGAGCTCGGCGACACAATGTACCCACACGAGGCGTGCGTGGAGCTGGACGCGCTCGTCATCCATCCGGACCACCAGGGCAAGGGCCTTGGCCGAAAGTTGCTGCTTCACACGTTGGCGAAGATTCCGCACACGCCAGCCCGGTTCGAGCACAAAGGCCAGATCAGCCATGGTCCGCAGCGGGTACGCATTTTCGCCAGTGAGGAGGGTGAGCGGCTCTACTCTCGTCTCGGCTTTGTCGCCATCAGCAAGTGTACACACTATGCAGACCATCTTCAGTGCAGCTACGACTCTTTCGTCATGGACGCTAAAAGATACACTCTTCCTGTTTAATCCGAGTCAGACTCACGGCGACTTAGCCCTCCGGGGGCTTAGTGTGCCCTGCGGGCAGCCTTCTTTTCTAGAAAAGAAGCAAAAGCACTGGCCCACACCTCTCCGCGAAGCGGAGCTACCTTTTTTGCTTCTTTTCGGAGAAAAAAGAAGCCGCCGGAGGCTGCTAGCAAGTGTCTGCTACCAGGAAGCAAAAACACTGGCCAATGGCCCCTTCGGCCGAAGGCAATTGCGTGTACAGCTCCCGGCGAAAGTAGAGACCGAAGTCAGCACGATGAAAGATCTCCAATGCGTGCGGCTGAGGGCATCTCTCGGACGTTCGGAACGCCGAAGGGAGAAAAAAGGGGAAGTGATCGGTGGTCGGGCTGCCGAAAGTGGCGGCGACGGTGGGCCGGCGTGGACTAAGCATTACTAAAGTCTGACAAATGGTGCTCCAGCCTCGCAAGATGATATAAAAGCGCACGGTGCATTATTATTATCTTGTGAAGATCCAATCGCTTTTTTTTCATATGTCACCGCATTTCGTAATTGTTGGGGGCTCGTTTGCCGCTCTCTGTGCCATCAGAGCCATTTCCTCGACCGCGCCCGAGAGCCGGGTCACGGTTGTCTCAAAGTCCTCCCACACGTTCTTCAACTTTGCTGCTCCGAGACTGGTGGTGCGGCCAGAGCTCGTGGACGATGCCATTTACGACCTCGAGTCGGTGGTATCGAGCTATATTCGCGACTCCAGGTTCATTCATGGAACTGTGTCGAAGGTGGACGTGGAGGGCAAAACGGTCACTGTGGCCGGCCAGGAGGAGCTCACCCTTTCGTACGACTATCTCGTTCTCGCCTCGGGCTCCCGCACCGTGGATTCTGTCTGGAAAGTGAGCGAGAGTCCAGAAACCGTCCGCGACGGCATTTCCCGGCTCAACAAGTCCACTCAAGATGCGTCCAGGATTGTGGTTGTGGGCGGCGGCCCTACTGGGGTGGAATTGGCTGGGGAGCTGGGTGAGCATTATGGCCAGTCGAAGCAGATCAGCCTCTACACTGGTGCTCAGTATCCTCTTGAGGGTGCCGTCACAGAATCACTGAGCAAAACTGCGCAGACCAAACTGGAGCAATTGAACGTCGAGGTGGTCAACAATGTGCTGTTGGACAAGGCGGACCAAGTTGCAGAAGACAAGTACTCGCTATCGTTCAACGACGGCTCCACAGTCTCAGTGGACTGCTATATTAACACTGCCGGCGTTATGCCGAACACCGAGTACCTGGATTCCAGCTACCTGGACGAAACCCAAAGGGTCGTCGTTGATGAGCATCTCCGCATGAAGAACCACAAGGACGTGTACGTCCTCGGAGATATTGTGAGCGGAAGCAAGTCGTCTTTTGTGGATCTGAGTTATTACCAGGAGCCTGTAATCAGGGCCACTTTTAAACACGATCTTGCCGAGGGCGGCAGTTGTGCTCTCAAGTCGTACACGTCCGTCACAAAGCCGACCATGTTTGTCCCCATTTCTTCCACCGGCGGTGTGGGAATGTTGTTTGGTTGGTCGATTCCAAACTTTGTGGTTAAGTTTGGCAAGTCTAGAGATTTCATGCTCTCCAAGGCAAAGTCAACTTTAACTTGAGGTGGTAAGAAGGTAGCGCATTTGTAGCACGAAATATGCATAAATTTTACAATTTTTTTTTTTTTTTTTACATGTGCATCAAGTTCCGCTCAAGCGGGCTCAATCGTGGGCTGGCCGGGAACTCATACTCAATTGGAGACAGATATCGGTATGCCTTGTAAAACTCATCCATACTACGACTGCGGGATCGCACACTACGAACAGTATCAGCCAACCCTTCATACCGACCCAAAATGTAATTGAGCACCATTTGCTGCTGAATTTCGCTGAAGCCGCCTTCGAGGCCGTGTGCCAGTTTCTGGAACCGATCCAGAAATTGGTCCAAACGCTCGCCTTGGTGTGGTCGCAATGTAGTCAGACACACAATTCTCATAGCATACAAGTCGTGAGGTTGGAACGAGGAACAATGGAGTACCAATCTACAGTTCTCTGGCCATGGCGCCGCAGAGTCAATGTAGCCTTTCAAAAATCGCAACGAGGGCCCCAAGAAATGCACTAGTTGGTTGGACCAGTTGTAGTATCCGATGCATGAGCTGGTCAGGAATTGCTGAACCTTGAGCAGCTGCTGCGGAATATCAGCTGTGGAATTGATCATCAGTTCTCGTGGAGGACGGCAAGTCAGGGGTTTGTTTTGCACTTTTTCGTTCAATAGGGTTGGGGACTTTAGTCGAACTCCAGCTTCGTTCAAGATGCCCGGGGGCAAAGAGATTTCGGGTGCTGTAGTCTGATTCGCGCTTGAAGTGGATTCAGCGGAGGAAGAGGATGAACGTGGTGAGGAGGTAATATGGTCAAAATTGTGAAGTATCAAAGACTGCATTTGACCAGCGAGCTCCAAAGTCACTCGTTCGAGCGATTTCAGCCTCGTAGTGATCTCATTGTAGTTATCCCGTGGCACAGCATCGTTCCTTGGGCCAACTACAGGAACTCCGCCCCGGACTTCATTCCCATGCGAGTAGGATCTTCTTTTCCAATTGGTGGGGATGGTTGGAGTGGAGAGTAGAGAACCTTCTTTGAAGCACCCAGAATCTTCCTGATACCCTCCCATTCCCCGAGAGGATAACGTTCTTTTGTGTTGGCACTGCGTTTTGTACGTTGAACCGTTACTCAGCATTGAAGAGGATTGAGCGTTCATATTGTGGCAAAGTGCACGTTAATTATAGCCTTATCAGCGTAATAATATTCTTGTGGGGTTCTCGACCTGTCACATTTCATGCATATGCATACGCATATATCCGGGCTTCACCTCTCGCATGCAGGACCGCGGAATATGTGACAGGTCACTCAATTACTTCATTGTTTATGTCATATGCATGTCATGGGCAAGGGTTATGATTCTACGTATGCATATGGATTTGGTTGATGCTATGTCATTTGTGGTCATGTACAAATACGCATCATTTAAAGGGGCTCGGCGCTATCGCATCAATCAGAATATAGATGTATAATATACAATATATGAAACTGTCGTGGTGAGTATGCATAGATGTGTAAGGCCTGCACGCAGTATAGCATATGCTGCCATGTACACAAACGAGAATCTATTCTTGTAACCCGTGAAAGGAGTATTCGTCAGCAGGGAGCTCTTTGATCGTTGCACATTGGGTACAACGTGTACGCACCCGCACCATGGCGAGTACGTTTGCAATACATAATAATGAAATACATTTCTGTTAGAATTCCATTTGTGACCGAAATGGGCCGACCTAACAATTGATTCGTTGTGGCTCGCTTTTAATAGCTTTGAACCCAATAATGTTTAGAAATCGTAATCACTTGAACTGTACACACATTGTGCTGTTTAATGGACTAAATCCAACGCTGTTAGGTACGCGTCAACTGGAGTCGCATAAGCATAAATGTGTTTTAGGCCGTCGGCGACGGCTAACGGAACAGGATGCCTACACATAACCTAATTGGCACTTGTTCAAAGCAACCCCACCAAAACACGGTTCGATTAGTACATGAGGGTAATTTTTTTTTTTTTGTCATTCAATTGAATTTATTCCATATAAATACCAAACTATAGAAATATTATAATCTGCCATATTCAGCTTCATCATATACCGAATTGACAGCAAAAAACCCTGAAAGCAGAGAAAAACTTCTTTTTAAACCAAAAATCAGTAGAGGAAATACGAAATCAATTTAACCAGAGCGCGATATGCTGCATGAGGAAAAATACTCTGCATACACGGGAGATGATCCTGACGCTTTAGGGGTCGTCACCGAGATATCTGCGGTGCAATTCAAGGAACTTCTGATGACGTTGAGGGCCGCAATGGTTGACGTAGGTTTGCATTATCGGGGATCTCAACGGTCGCCTCCGTGAAAAAGAGAAAGTATCGGAAGGTGCGGTTCATGCCGTAGATGGAATGGATGAGTTTTATCACTTGGACGCCTGCTCTGGGAACAATTTGATCCAGAGAGCGGAAGTGATGATGGAGATGGTTGCAAGCGAGAGAATAGTGGCCAGCGGACTATTACGGAGCGGGCATACGGTAGTAGGACAGGTGAAGCACAGATGAGGGACCGCGTCTTTGGTCTTTCGACGTAGCAGGCAGGATTTGAAGTCGTTTTTGATGCAGGGACTATTGGAGAGGGGTTTCTGTGTCCATTCGCCCATGCTCGGGAGACGCGATCGAAGAACCGATGACAGACGTCAACGGCTACTGGGCATGCTTGCGAAAGTTCATGAGACGTTTCCAGACTCTCCATGCCCCATCAGCATTGGGAGGTGGAGAGGACTGTTGAAGGCGCTGTTGGAATTTGAGGGTTGTAAACTTCTTCTCCAACAGGGTCAATGGGATGGGTGTGAACTATTGCCAAAAGTTGTGAAAGCTGACGGTGATGGGACGTGGCCTAGGATGTCACGAAGGCTTGCGGAATTGGAGCAGGATGTAGGGATTAAAGCGCAATTGTTTAATCCCATGAAGGTCTTGTCCAATCCAGTAGCAATGTTGAGGAGCGAGGAAAAACAACTCGGTTTACCCAAGCCAATAAATATAGTATACGCACTGCCACAAACCGCCACTTTTTTTGCACAGCCACTATAGCACATATCTATAGGGCCTTCAGAAATATCTGCCATCTGATTGGGCGATTGGTGTAGTGGTTATCATACTTGCCTTCCAAGCAGGTGACAGGGGTTCGATTCTCCTATCGCTCATTTTTAATTTTTAATTTAATTTGCGCGCGCGCATAGAAAGTACGTGCGGCTCATGCGCATGCATATATATGCGGTACGTCACGTGCACTGCAGCTGTTGGAACGTATATATATATATACGTATACCGCGCCGGCCGCGCGCCGGAGCACTATACTGCGCATGCCACTAGCTGTTAACGTTGGATATCATGCTGCAGCTGCAGCGCATTGCGCAGCTGAATATATATATATATATAATTGCGAATATTGATCACTAGATCATAGATATCGATTACTTCCGAATTCGAATTAAGCTGGTATATATATATATATAGCTATATAGCTACAGGTTAATTAAATATATATAATTATAAAATCTGTCGCTGTACATGCGCATAGATCGCGGTCGAGACACGCTCGTCGTTAGCTGTACCTAGCTAGCTATAGACGTACGTACGTAGATAATACGCATCGCGAATGGTTCCAATAAATTAAATATGCGTAATGATTATGCATACTTGCCCATGGTTATCGGACAACCTTATTATAAGGTCTACGTGTTTACATTTTTTCGGACAACCATCGTTGGCCATGGTTATTCCCTGAAACCTAAGCGATTGCTAAGGATGCATAAATTCAGTGTCGCCAAATACCATGAGAAGTTCTACAATTATTACCATGAAGCTTGAACTTCTTTGAAAACTATAATTCGCCTCACACTCAAAGGGACAGATGCAAAAATTATTTTTGAACCACCGACTAACAGTATCGGTCGCGCTTAATTCAAACGAAAGTGGCTTTCCGACTATTTCTCAGAAGACACAGAGCGGTCTATATTTAGCTAAATATGTTTCAATTATAAGTGTAACCAAACCACTTTGCGGAAGTTCGGGTTCGCCCATTACCTGAACAGGTTAGTGCTGAATATTGACGACGCTCTTCTGCGCCAATTCCGTGGATAACTGGATCGAAGCGGAAGACGAATTAATACCCAGCGTCAGACCATATATGCAGGTTCGGAGAAATGCTAAAACCGTCGACTGTTGATCTCTGAGGCATGCCTTTTGATTTTCTTTTTGATAACATGTTTCCGGTAGGACATTAGAAAATAGCTCAGACATTCTTAATCCATACACTCTCTTTCTAAAATGAGTGGTTCTAAGCGAGGGTGCATAAGTTTTAAGCCAAGCTGAATGTGCCAAATATATGGCTTTATATCGCAGGAATGGACACACTCTCTAACAGGGTCAGTTATACGTCCTTGGGCTTAGTGAAGAATCTGTCATATATATCTTTTCCCGGTTGTTTTTCCTAAAAACGGTATGCACATGCATGAGAATGAAATAGGCCTGCATACAATGGTTCAATGCACTCATTTATGCAGGTCTCGGTGATCAATATATGCATACGTTTTTGTTTCTCAACTTGATATAAAGGGCCCCCAGAAAAAACTTCACAATATAAATATCAGTTATAGCTATCTTGAAAATCGTTTTCTTGTCATTTTTTTAACACCGACATATAATAAGAAAATAATGAAGGCTTCTGTTTCTATTGCACTTGTGTTGGCATTGTCTCAGTACGTTGCTGCCACTCCAATGGCTCAATCCACCGATGTTGTTCTTTACGAGCGAGAGGGCGAACAGTTTGATGACGTCGACTTGCCAGACACAGTCCTTCGAGCCAGAGGGTTCGGTCTTGGGGGTTTCAAGAGTATGCTTGGAGAATGCCTCGGAGGCGTTTCCTCCATTGCGCACGGGCTTATGGCGAAGAAAGCTATGGCGCTTGGATCTTTGACATCCCATATTGGCGGGCTTTCTGATTTGTGCAACCAAGTTTCTGGTTACACCAATACCGCCACAAACTCCAACTCTATCAGCTCTCAACAAATTGTCAATATGGTCCAGCCATTTGTTAACCAACTTACGCAGGCCGGACAAGCTTGTATTGGGCAACTTCAAAGCTCACCCCAAGCACAACAAATTCCACAGCAAACTGTGACCAATCTTCAGACTAATATCAACAACGTTATCAAAGTTTACCAGTATAATGGTGGTGATACTACTCAACTGCAAAACATTGTAAACCAGTTGGGAAATGTTCCAGCGGTTAAGGATGGCTCTAACCCACCCTCTGAATCAGAACCACCAACTAGTATGGCCAGTGATCCAACAGCTGCCAGTCCAAGTGCTAGTATCCCTAGTGCAACCTCAGGAACCAGTTCGCAATCACTATATCCGGGCTCCGAAGATTTTTGCAAGAAATACTGCTCCTGATATTCGCGGAGAAGAGCTTAATAAGAAAAATCATATGAGAAATAGCTAAGAATATACAAGCGAACAAAGTATTAAAGAAACAATAAAACAGTATACGGGACTTAAAAAAGAAAAAAATATATAAACAAAAACAAAAACAAACAAAAAAAAAAAAAAATATATATATATATATATATATACACAAGACAAGCTATAATAATAAACTAGAAGAAAGAAATGTATCAGGTACTGGGCAAATCGTAACTAAACTTAATATCAAAAACATCGATGCTTAAATCCAGCTTCCTGTTTCCTGTTTCGGTAGGGAAAGGTTGCAAATACACGTGCCGTACGTTCCCAACACGTCGGCGACGGATTTCCGAAACGCCGACGACGAAAGGTGCCAGATATATTAGGTTCAACAGGGTAGAGAAGACCATATATAACAACACAGGAAATGAAGGCGTTATCGTTCCCTCCCATTACTAGGATTAGTATCCTTGCTCTTATAACGCTGTCAATCATTTGTTTCGGTACGCGATACTCGGCATATCTGCGTCTTCATGAGAGCCTTACCGCAGAGCCTTCAGAAGAGGGAACGGCTGCAGAAACTCAACTGTCCTCGGCGCCTCAATTTAAGGACATGCGTATTCCTTACTTGACAATTATTCCTAACCGCTCAATCGCATATCCATGGGTGTTGGTCACTGCGAGTTTCGTGGAGCAGTCTCTCTTTGGCATCGCTGTAACAGGATTGTCTTTGGCGTATGCTGGCAGATACTGCGAAAGAATTTGGGGCAGTAAACAGCTGGCATTATTTTTGGGCGTTCAAAGTGTTATTCCTAATATGCTAAGCGCGCTAGTGCTTTGTGTGCTATACACAGTCAATCTCAGCGAAGGATTTTTGGATAGCGTTATCAGTGGAGGAATTGCAATTCAAATGGGTTATTTGGTGGCATTCAAACAGCTTGTACCCGAACATACCATCATACTATTCCATGGAATCTTCAAGGCCAAAGTGAAACACCTTATTATGCCGTCATTGTTATTCTATACCATTTTGGGCCTGGCAACGCGTGACGTTGTGACCGTCGTATTGCCATGGTTTGGATTTATCATCAGCTGGATTTTCCTGAGATTCTATAAAGTGTCTTATGTCGAAACGATTCTACCAATGAGTGGGCTGGCTTCTGCAGAGACAGAAAGAGTTAAAATTCGTGGTGATGCAAGTGACACATTTTCGTTGGCAAACTTTTTCTATCCGTCCGTTTTGCGAGATTTGATTGCGGCAGTGTCTGATGCTTTTTTTTCTCTGCTTGTTGCAATAAAGGTGTGCTCCCCGTTCAATGAAGAGGACATTGAAGCGGGCAATTATCGCGCGTCAGTTCGGAATAACAATACGAATAATGAGACAAGTAACAACTCAGGGGAAGCTGACAGACGGCGTGCACTGGCTCTAAAGGTGCTTGAAGAACGCTTGGATTCGGGAACAAAATAAAAACGCGTCAATATCCTTCCCCGTACACACACTTGTCAGCAGCTATCGACCAACACGCAGCTGATATTAATTTTTGCATTTTCGGTCAAAGAGTTAAATTCACTACTAATACAAAAAGGATGGAAAATAAAGATCATATCATATCATTATCATAAGAAAAAAAAAACATAAGGGGTCATGCCGCCGTTGCGGCGGAGTTTTTCATCTCCCAATATTTGTTGAATTCCTTTTCACACTCTGCTGCATTCGAGTTGCAGTGTCTGAATGAAATAACAAAGTCCCCCTGCTGGTATTGCAGTCGAGATTCGTGCCCCTGTGGAGCAACAACAGTGGGAGCTAATTTGGGAACAATAGCCATTCTCCGAAGAATAGTATAATGCCACAGGGCAATATGATTCAAAGCCGACGCCTCGGCCTTGCCGAATTTAATATAGCTGTAATGAGATGGACTATTCCAATGCTCCAATAAGAACCTGGAATAATCAGTGTTTGAATAGATAAATGAAGTCGGATCCAGGCCAATTTCATCCTGGGCGATGATGAATTGGGTTAATTCGGGATGGTTTACCTTTGACGTTTTAATAACGTCAGACGCATGCAAAACCCGTTGGTTGGCCAACATGGTGGTACCAATTGAGCCGTAAATGGATTCAACCTTTTGATTGGGGTTCATGATTATAGCGTTTTGATCCAAAAACCAAAAATGAGTCGCGTCAGGGAATGCATACATGGCGGCCCTGCTGATTGCCACCTTGGCCCACGAAGTTGGATACATTGCCGCAAGATATGTTTGGGCATACTCTTGAGTGAATCTGGCATAAAACCCATATCCATGTTTAGCGGCGTATTCCTTACGATCTTGCAAAACTTTTGTGAGAACATCTGCACTGGTTCCATCGGCATCTAAAGCTGTGACCACGACGACTTTTGGGTGTGAATCTCCACTATAGACAAATGAGCCCAAGGGAGACTTTGGCTTTGCAAGTTGACCGCCATTCTTGATTGCGTTGATATCGTCGACGGTCGGGGAAATGAATCTGTCAGTAGTGTGCAAGATGGTGTCACTTTCACCTCTGATAGGAAAATGATCACCTGCGTTACTGAATGCGCCAGATAACATGAGAATCAAGATGAAGACGACCACTCCGATTGCCAACCCTACAACAGTAGAGGTAGTGCCGTTTTTTGGATTGACAAGCCCCCTGTTTTTCTGATTAAAGAAGGACGGGAGGATTGGCGGGTTTGCGGACAATTTGTTTCGTCCAAGAAGCATGGTGAATGTAAAGAACGGAGTTAAAACGAGAGACTAGGGTGAGAAGATGAAATGATGTGCACTCTTGCGAGTGAGTGTAAAATTACCACCGCTTTTTTAATAAGAGCTAAGACGACAGTAAGAAAATAAAAAAAAAAAAGTAAAAAGTAAGGAAAAGACAAAAAAAAAAAAAAAAATAAAAAATTCCAAATCTTTTCTCTCCCTCCCCCCTGGCTGACCCACTCATCGTGTAATAATTTTTTTTTTTTTGTTGGTTTCAGTTCGCCAAAGCCCACGCACTCGAGATATGCATTAACCGAGACCTCACGGGTTTCGGAAATCACCCGCTGATTCGTCAATCCTGTGGAAAGGTATGCACAAGCATTGAAACTTATGCAGTTAGATGCAGCCGTCTGCCGATCAAATTTTCCGTTGGGTCAAGTACCTGAAATTAAATTAAAACGACGTCACAGGTTCCCCTTTTTGTCTCTCTTAAAGTACCCGCTTCCCCTTGTATTTAGGTTTCCCCGTTTTCATCGTAATATGACTTTCGGCTTGACCAAAGCTTTATGGCCCTCTGCATCCTTTATTGCCTTCGGAAGTTTCACGAATGGACGGCTGAACAGCATGCCGCGCAAAAATTGTGCTGACGCGCGTCTGAGACATGAGCTCCTTCCGCCATACGTCATGTATGGCGTAATTACTAAGACCCACTAAGAAACAAAAACAGACTCCGCTCAGGGGAGGTATCTCAATTTTTTTTTTCTTTCTTTCTTTCTTTCTTTTTTTTTTTTTTGTTCTGGCTATATGGAGTAGCGACTTTCTCTGCTTGGATGTTGACGGTTTATAACAGAGCTGTGGTTGGTTGCTATCACAGCTTCCACTTGTTTGTGTTGGAGTAAAATCGATCGGTGCCGGGGTTTGATCAGAATCCGTGGTATTGCCGCAAACTCAGGGGTGCAGATATGCATTATAGATAGCATTCAAGCGGAGCTGTTTCGACCACGTGGAGAGATCATGCGAGAAGGGGTTGATGTTTGTTGGTTTGATCAAATTGAGTTGGATGCATGG
>JAJLUK010000138.1:0-24918 GCA_030570055.1 Blastobotrys chiropterorum
GCTTCGTTTAGGAGAAAAAGAAGCCGCCGGAGGCGATGCACCTCCTCCAGTCCATTTCGCACAAAGGCACTGGACTCCTTCGGCTAAAAGTGGCATTAATCTATGTGTTATTTTGTCAATGGGAGATAGAGCAGTTTGGTGCGTTCAATCGATGAGGCTACTTCCTCCTCGAGCTTGGTTCTGATTGCTTCGGGCAATCCCGCCGATGGGTCGGGCGGGTCCTGCCCAAACAGTCGTGATAAGTAGAGGGAATCGAACTGGGTCTGGAACCTTACCTGTTGCGGTGTTGGCTTGGAGTCTGTGTGGGCTTTTTCTTGGGATTCATTACCACCGTCATTCGTGATATCATCGTCGTCATTTGTTTCGACGGAGTCTTCGGTGGTGCCCGTTTTCTCCTCCGTCTCAACAGCATCATTTCCACCTGTATCAATGGCGTCGTCACCTGGTGCCAGATTTTTGAGTTGTGCTGACAGAACAGTGTAGACCCTGGTTTGTAGCAGCCTCACTCCGTCGCTGTAGCTCCACAACAGATCATCATGGCCTAAGAGGTTCACTGCCTCGCGTGTCAGATGGCTCAGTTTGGACGATAGAATTAGAGATGGTGTGGTGGATGCTAGCCCGCCGTCCTCAAGCGGAGCCCACAACTCCATGCATATGGAGTTTTGCATGTCCGATGGAGTGATCTCAACAGACGGCATGCTATCGACCAACGCTTTGTATCGCTCGTACGACACTTTTTTGAACCTTGGTGTCAAATTGCAGCTTGGAATCTTTTTCCTTTAGTAAAGTGGTAAAATAATCCAAACACAACATGGAACGTAGAACAAATGTTGGCTGGTTTCCTGCCTTGTCCAATTCCTCTGCAAACGCGTCATACGCCTCGCAAATATGCTGGTTTGTAGACTCGACAAATCTTCTATAACTGTTAGTAATCTCCGCGTCCTCCTCTTTGCGCCACGTCTCATCTGCCTCTGGGGGTGTGGTGCCTCGGGCAGCTTCGTCAACGTATCTCCTTGCGGCCTAGGCCAGTGCGTTTGCTTCTTTTCTAGAAAAGAAGGCCGCCCGCAGGGCATACCACCCCACCGGCGGGTTGTGCTGCCTCCGGCGGCTTCTTTTTCTCTGTCTACAAATTTCAATCACCGGAGAACTTGTGGCCCGAGGAACTCGGGGGCTCCTCCGCTGTGGGGCGATCTATCAGACTCTTGATATCCATGGAGTCGTTTTCCTCTTCTGAGCGGGGTTATTGCGATTTCGGCAGTTATTTTTTTTTTCTCCCGTTAAGGCTTCAATCGTCCCAACTATTCTGACTCCCATACACACACTGACCACCACACACTCAGACCATGACGGCGTTGATCAAGGCAGTCCCATTGACGTGTACTGGCCACTCGCGTCCTGTCACTCAGCTTTCATTCTCGCAGGTCAATACGACCGGCAAGTATCTGCTAATCTCGTCCTGCAAGGACGGGTACCCAATGGTCCGCGATGGAATAACTGGGGATTGGATCGGGACCTTCTTGGGACATAAGGGAGCAATCTGGTACTCTAAGATCTCCAAGAATTGGACTCATGCGATCACAGCAAGTGCAGACTTCTCTGTGATTGTATGGAATGCGGTTGATGGGTCCATTGTGGCTACGCTACCGCATAATCATATTGTCCGGACGTGCGATTTCGCGCCAAATAGTTCCAACATACCCGGTCCACTTCGAATTGCCACGGGTGGTGATGAAAAGAGGATTCGGATTTGGGACCTGGACGGTGACGTTTTGCGTGAATGGGATATGTCCAATAATGAGGCTCCGTTTATAAAAACCCTACTATGGGTCTCAGAAAATGTGCTTATTTCGGCCGCGACGTCTTCAGCTACAGGTGATGGGATACTTCAATGGTGGGACCTGTCATCGGAGGATACAGCCACACCCAAGGTACTCTATTCACTTCAGCTCGGACAATCGCTGGGTCAGGTTCTCCAAGAGCGCGGGTGGATCGTCGTTGCTGTGGATGATATGGTATATTTCATCAATGCTGAAACGGCCGAAGTCGTTAACGAACACAAATTGGATTATCAAGTATCGGCGGTTTCTGTCAGCGCTGACAAGTCCCGGTTTGTTACCGGTTGCACCGATGACACCTGGGTCCGGTTGCACTCCATGGACACTGGTGATCTTTTGGATACGTATAAGGTCCACCATGGCCCAGTGCATGCTATTTCCTACTCACCAGATGGGTCTCTGTTTGCCTCCGGCAGTGAAGATGGTACAGTGCGACTATGGAAAGCTGTTTCCGGTCCGTACGGATTGTGGACATGATGAATCATGCGTTGATAAAATAACTTATTTATTCGATAGATTTCAAGAACCTCACTGGGATTCGCATTGCATTCGGTCTTCTCCGCATCGCGGTAACTCGTTTTTATAAGCTGGCTGCTTTAGAGCTTTTTTTTTGTTTTTTTTTTTTTTTGGAAAGATTATGTTTGAATTGAGTGGCAGGGCCGCATTTGCCACACAGTTGTCTCACTGCCACAAATTTGTGGAGAAACCCTTGCCCAATTTATTTTCATCGGACATATCCAACCTCGGCTCATGACGCCATGACCTTGTCCATACCATGCTCTTCGCCCCAGCAGCACTATCTGTTCATTTTGAGACGGCAAGCTGTAATTCCTCAGCAGTTTATATTTGCACAGAAGAGTCACCAGACAGGGGATTGATTTTAACCAGGTGGGCTTTTTTTTTGGTTTTACGGGGCCGGCTGAACAAGACATTTCTAACCATTTTATTAGCACTCCTGCATTATTAGAAGATCCAGAACAGGTCTTTGTCACGTTAGAATTTTTAATTGATAACAGTGAGTGGCATTAGTGGCAAAATATTTTCTTGTTTACTAACCGTGTAGAACATGTTCAATGGGTCGAGGTGGAGCTGGTGACTACAAGAAACCTAGAAGGACTCAACGAGTTTCTGAGTCCATTCCATAAGCAGTACACTTTCACACCAAGCTACGATAAGGCCACAGTCTCTCTATTACAATTTAAAGAGAATGGCGTTGAACGTAGAAAGGTCAGTGCTGGGCTGCTAAGGAAGTTCTCGGTATCCGGCGATATTGATCCTCGAGGAACTATTAGAATTCAAAGCTCGCCCTTTGTATCAGTAAACCCCGCGTTGTTTATGGGCTATGCGTCAGAGGGCACTATTAGTTTCACGGCCCGAGATAGATCGGCCATGCTATGTGATGTGAGATATCTAGAAGGCATGGAAGGTGGCATTGGTTTGGACATGAATGGACAAAGTTTAGGGCTTGTTATCGGTTCTGTTAAGAAGAATAACGGCGAAGGCGAATTCACACTGTTGGCGCCATGGGCCGAAATCATCCGATCAGTCGACAAATCAGTGGCAGACATTCGACACATTCGATCTATTAAACCAGCACAAACATCTGCCAGTACGGCAACAGAGGAATACGATTACGAATTTAACGGAGTAGTGGCTCTTACTGTATCGAAGCCCGGCAGTTCTGTCATTTGGGGCTCTGGTGTGTTGATTGACCATGAAACTGTCGTTACCAATGCCCATGTGGTGGAATCTCATTTATCCATTAGTGCATGGTTCTCTAAAGACACCCGTGTGACGGCGTCACTCACTTCGATACCGCTGAAAAATGTCGATTTGGCGTTTCTCACGCTGCATCAGCCCGTAAAACAGGCGCCAGTGTCGTTATCCACAAGTGTACCAAATATCTATGATAAGGTATACTCAGTGGGGTACGGAATGATATACCCGCATTCCATGGAGATACTACAACCGCTGCAATCTTCAGGTGTCATTTCAAAAGTAGTCAAAATGAAACTGCAGCCAGAAGCTCGTGATAGCGTTCCAGCATTGATTGTGACTTCGGCTGGATGTTGGAATGGTTCGTCTGGCGGTGCATTATTTGATCAAGCAACTAACCAGCTGGTCGGTATCATGACAAGCAATGGTAGACTTGATAACACTGGTGAGATTATTCCTACAATGGCATTTATTCTGCCCACCCCGGTAATCCAATATGCATGGAATAGAGTTAGAGCTGGCTCACGCGTTCCACAAGAACTAAACCCTTCAATTACCAAGTTATGGACGCTTCAGCCAACTCATGATATCAAATTGTAAATTTAGAATAGAGCGTATTAGTAGGGGATGAATGGATTTCGTTCTATAGAACAGAAGACATTAATGAGTAATGAGTAAGAAAGGACTTCAACTATCTACTTTTACAAGTTGGTGTTCCTTAAAACCCTTGAATTTACATTCTAGTGCATTTATCCAGAAAGTTATATATTCTGCAGTAACCTTCAAACATCTGCTCATATAGCATATTCTGGTTCACTCTTTATGTCCATGCAGGCTCGCAGGATGGTCTCCAACCATGCTAGCCTAAAATCACGCGCGCACGCGAAATTTGTGGGAGAACTGACGACAGGACAACTTTGGGAGATTTTTTTTCAACGGACGAAACGACGAAAATTTCAAGTTCGATACTACAGGATCCTATCATGCTTCGCCAGAGCCGACAGGTTTTGATTAGACAGCCTCGATTATTGTCGGTGAGAGCACTCCACACAACGCCGGCTGTGCTAGCATTCAAAAAGAAGACCACTGACAGCGCCAACTCCAGTGTGTTCAAACGAGGTACCCCAAAGGCAGACAAAAACTGGATAGACAATTTCATAGACACTGCAACTTATGGTCGATTCTCCAAGAAGGCATCTCCAGCCCCAGCAGGTGGTCCAGGGAGCGAATATTTTGCGGTAGATCAATTACAACCGGGCAAAGTTTTTAGCTACCCAACACAGGCCGAACAAGCCTTGAGGCTATTCGGTTCTTTCCGTAGAGGCCAGAAGCACGAATTGTTCCAAAACCACACCACGTTGATTCGTCATGAAGGTTCTGAGGACATGGCACAAGTCGTCAATAGCGGTCTCGAAAAGGGCTCCAAGGACAATCGGATCTGTTTGACTGGTAAAAAGGGCACTGGCAAGTCCACCTTGTTAGCGCAGACACAGGCATTTGCGATTCAAAGAGGTTATGTTGTCATCCCAGTCCCACGGGCTGCTGAGCTAGTCGGTGGTGACAATGATGCGTTCTATAATGAGTCGCTCAAAATGTTCATACAGCCAATGTACGTGAGAAAGTGGATGAAGCGTATTGCCAAAGGTAATCGGGATATTTTAGCCCAGATTCCAGCATCTGAAAAATTCTCCACTGGTAAGAAGTCTTCCGCGGCTGCCGCTCCAAAATCGCTTTATGACGTTTTAGTTGAAGGAAGAAAGAAGGCTGATGCATGCCAAATCATGGACCAAGTGATAACAGAATTGGCCAGCCAGGATGCTGCTCCAATTCTCTTTACCATGGATGATTTTAATGTGTTTACTGAAAACGTCTATTCCGTCAACACTGATTACGACAATAAGCCAATCTACCACGGAGATCTGCAGGTTCCAAAATACTTTTTGGATTTCCTTTCTGGTGCTCGATCCTTCAAAAGAGGGGCTATCGTTGCTGCGGTCAATGGCTCCCATAAGATCAACGAATCTATTCTGGCTGGCCTAGGGTTCCAAGAGCCCACTCCATACGCCAAATTGGAAAGATACGATCCTACGTTAGCATCCAAGCTTGACGGTGTCAAGTCCGTCGAACTTCAATCATACGATCAGACTGAGACAAAGAGTATGCTAGAATATTGGCACACCATGGGCGTTATTCCCGCCTCCGTTGAGCTCGATGACAAGTTTATCTCCCAAAAGTATTTCATTTCCGGCAACGGAAACCCCGAAGCTCTGCTTCTCTCTTGTACAGAAAACTACTAGTGTATATATATTAATCCAGTAACGCGAAGCCCACTTTCCGAGAGACATGACATATGCAATGGAAGGGAGACAGCAAATAAAAAAAGCCCTACCGTTCAGGTATCGAAACCCATCTTCTATGGGAGTCATTGTCATTATTAATAAATAGTACTATATACTAGTCGCTCTGTTTTACACGTTTTGCGTGGGATTCGTCCACACTGTGCGGTCGTTTCATACCACCGCCCTCTGTTGATTCCTGACGGAACTGTCTTGCTTTGGCCTCCCGCTCCTTCCACCGGTTCCGGACCTGGGTGTCAGCCTCCAGCAGTTCTTCCTTAGATACTGAGTCGTTTATGCTTTCAATGACCTTTTCAACGGTGGAAACATGGTTGCCAGTTTCCTTGTCGTCTCGAAATCGCATGTATCGCCAGCGATGATGTTCGTCCTGAAATGATTCCACAACCCGTTCATGCACGGGTTCGTTGAGTTCCTTAAGCTTTGTCCATTCTTCGTCCGTCAAATACATCTCAGAGAATGGGCTGTGTGTCGATTGTCCTTCCCACACGTACAGATGGCATTTGGGCTTGTCATCATAGACAGGGTATGTTGCCTCTTCTTCGGGCAAATCAGGGTCAGTAAAAGTTGGGAATTCCAACACGAGTAGGAAATCTACCGTATTTTCTTCTGCTGGCTTCCATTTCAGTAAACTATCATCCGTACCAAACTTATAATGGCCCCATCGCGAGGTGAAGATGAGGCCGTCCGAAACGTGCCGCAATTTCGGCAGAACATGATTAAACACCACCGCCAGTGCGGAGGACTTTTCCATGCTCTTAAACTGGGATTGAAAGGGGAATTGCGCTGTGTCCTCGGGGAATTCCCTACATAGTTGCTGGTAGGGTTTGTAGAGATATTCGCGCAGATAGCCTAACCGTTTGTCCAAATCTCGCTGGATCAACAGTTTGCCGTCGAGAGCCAGACAATCGAACATTAGGTACTTCAATTGCTCCTCGCCGGTCTGTGGGTCACGGCTGATGACTAACTCTCCATCTATGATCCCGTCATGGTGGTACGTTTCTGGTCCGCGTATGGTCGGGAAATGAAGCCCATCCACCCAGTAGTACTCGTTCTTGCGCGTTATAAGATAAACCTTCTCCTCATTGTGTTCACGCGAAAGATACATGAGGCAACGGATCCCGTCAGACTTTTCGCAAACATAATAATCCTCATTCATAAGATTTTCCCGCAAATGTTTTCGCGAAAACGACACCGGCTGGGCTCCTGGAAAGGACGTGTGCATCCCTCGCCCTAGTAATTGTGCCACCTTTCGCTGCAGCTCTCTGGTGGCGTCCGGCGGCGCCAGCACGCCTGGCATGGTCGGTACCGTTCGTGACATTGCGTTGTGCGTGGGTTTGTGGGCGGAGTGTGGTGGGTGGAAATTTTGTTGTTGTGTCCCACAAACCCTTTCTTGGGACAATCACAGCCACCAAATCGAGGAGTTAGTACTAGTGGGGCATACTCGAAGAGTGTGACAGAGGATTGTGTACGTATCAGTAGTGGTAATGTAAAGTATGCCATCGTGTATTTGTATCTTCAATGAGTGTGGGTGGCGATGCGGTTTCCTAAAACCCTTATTCCTTCACAATCGTCGAATATGTATCCGAATAAGTGTAAGAGTGTATTTTCGCAAATGAGGAAGGAAAGTTTTCTTGAGGGGAGAAATTAATCACCCACAGGCGAATTAAATTATTATCAGGTTTGTATCGTATGTTTCCTATAGCTATTAGGCGGTGGGTACACCCTGCTGAACCGCAATTTTTCTAGAAAAAAAGCAAAGCGTTCCATTTAAAAATTTAGCGAGGACTATTGGCGCCAGACTGCAACCGATAGCTTATACGTTTGCTTAATTTCAAATGGCAATACCTTATTCCTAGCCGCAAGAGGTGTCTTGGTAAGTTTTTTACAAGTTTGTTGTAACCATGAATGATCTTCCAAGTGCCGGTTTGCGTATACTTTGCGTACACAGCGACGTGTTTACAGAGAAATCTCACCCTTCAAACTGCGCAATGTCCTGGAGGAAAGTAATATCAAAAAAAAAAAAAAAAAAAAAAAAAAAAAAAAAAAAAAAAAAAAAAAAAAAAAAAAAAAAAAAAAAAAAAAAAAAAAAAAAAAAAAAAAAAAAAAAAAAAAAAAAAAAAATTAATATATGGATGCATGTTTCTTCGAGCACACTGCCACGCAGTCATCACCATGTGGCCGTGCTGCGTGGCAGTACACACCATTCCCAAATGTACGCAAGAAGCGTATGTGATCCTAGCGAGTGTTTTCATCCAGAAACCCATCCACACTGATCTATATCAGCAAAAATGTCATCAGAAGACGAAGAAGAGTTCCTGTATGGATCGGAAGCACCAAGTACGAAGCGCCAAAAGCAATCGAATGAGGAGGACCAGGATCAAGCGGTCAGTAACGCACCCGTGCCACCAGCAACCGAAGAACCTGCAGCCAAAGACGAGCCCGAAGAAGAAGGCGAGGACGACGACGACGAAAGTGACGAATCAGACATTGAATTTGTGATTGATGCAAAACCAGGACAGAAGGCCGAGCCGCCGTCACGAGCGGGCGCACAAGCTGCAAAAAAGACTGAAGAAGGAGAGACAGCAGCTAAAGAAGGCGAAGAAGCTGCACCAACTGGTGGTCTGGACATCAATGCAGTGGCCGAACACGACGGAAAACCAATCACACAGGTCAATCTAGAGAATTTAGAAGAAAAGCCATGGAGACAGCCTGGTGCTGACGTTACCGACTACTTCAATTATGGGTTTGACGAATTCACATGGTCCGCCTATTGTTCCAAACAAGACAACTTGAGAGAGGACTTTAACCCCCAAAAAGTCATGAACCAGATGATGGGTGGCATGGGCATGCCTCCAATGGATATGCCCATGTTTCCTCCAGAGTTTATGCAGCAAATGATGGGCGGTCAGAATATGATGGGTGGAATGGGTATGCCGCCAATGGGTATGCAAATGCCTCCGCAACAAGGTGGAAGCCAAGGCGGGACTCCCCAGCCTCCGGGAAACCAAAGAGGAGGTCGTTAAGTAAATTTTTTGTATTTATTCTAAGCTTGCCAAACACAGCTGATTTCACATTCTTTCAGCCCGTTTCCTATTTTTGTTTGACCTGAGCCGAGACGCCATTCTCTCTATTGCCGATGGTTAATTCATACTTGCTCATTGCCAGCAGGTTGGGTGATTGAAGCATTATTCTGTTCTCGCCCGCCAAAACCCTTTGCCATAGTTAATACACAATTCCTGTCCCTTGATTATAGGCTTGTCAGCCACATAAATGGACATGCGTAACTCTCCATCTACTACTCTATTTTCAAACAAAACATTTGCACGGTCTGTGATTCCACGGTAATCGTTCACCATCCGGGCCTCAGTGCCGAATCGCTGTGCATCAATACCAATTCTCAGGGTATTGTCTAGCATTAAATCATAATCCGAGTTCGGATCAGACTCCTCGTCCGGATGTATGTACCCTAGGTAATCAATTACGTGAGACTTGGGTGCTAGCTTGGAATTTGCAAACAAGCCATTTTGTCCATAAGCCGGGTGTTGGGGATCAGCGATCTTCTTAATTTTGACGTGCTTACACGGCTTTTGCAGCGTGCTTTCATTTTTCGGGTTTGTTTTAAGTTGAGCCAGCTGCTGTGGAGTGAGCTTCTTTGAGTATATATTACGGTTTATGTAGGTCAGGTCGTCTGGCCAGCCGGTCGGTTTGGACATTTGAGGGACTTTTTTTTGTGTGTGTGTTGTTACGGAGCAGAATCGGGCAAGCACTATTTTTCAACGAACTATTTACAAGACGGCATTAAACGAGCTGATTAGAATTCTAATACACACTACGGGTTTTGTGTAAAGCTACTATATACTACGTACAAGATCCGATTGAATTACAGAAAGTCCAAGAATTATGTATGCGTATGCATACGATCATATGTACATATGTACATATGATATGCACATGCATATCCTTTATACGGTCTATGCATGAATTTTAGGCCAATGTCAGGTTGCACACGCTACCAAGTGAATGCTTCTTCAAAATAGTCCAGTCTACTGCTCGACTTTTCCAGATTATCTGATACAGCCTTCCGAATCTCATCGTTCATACTACCAGGACCGCAACATAACACCGCAAGCGACCCAGATGCGTTGACCGCACAGCGTTTCACAACGTTGCACAGATTTGGTCGCTCTCTTATTATCCTGTAATGCTCCCTGCCTGTGTTATGACTCTTTTCTCCATTATCATTCCCCGTTCCAGTGACATATAGTGCAACCTGGAATAAATCACTTGAAGAGAGGTATTCCAACTGTTCATGAAACCATTTCAATGGCCGTTCGTCTGATATTACCCATATTACCTGGATAGTGCAATCCCTATTGGAGTTTTTGCGAAGTGATATGCAATAATTGTAGACTCCCGTAATCCCCATCCCCCCTGCTATTATTAAAATGTGATCATATTGGTGAATAGCGTGTTTGCACCCGTACGGCCCTTCAATCAGAACCCTGCTGGTGGAGGTGCGCTCCGGTTCCGTGGCCAAGTTGCAATAAAGATCCAATGTGATGCCTTTTTTTACTTTTGCATAGAACTCAAAGTCCATATGATCATCCACTCTGGACACGATACTAAAGGGATGGCTCTGCCATAGTTTCTTTTTGGTGTCAAAAAAGTAAACAAAACAGTAGGCGCCTGGGTAACACGACCATCTGTTTGAATGCGTAACTCGCATCTTAACTACGCCATCTTCATAAGCAGTCATTTGAGCACGACAGTTTGTACCTGTCCACATAATCCTGGCGACTCTGATGATTCTGTCAAACGCCCATACAGAAATAGCAGCATATAAGTATTCCATCTGGCCCAATCCTTTCAGATGCATCGAAGCTGTGACCAAAAAGACTGCAACCAGTATAATATGGCCAATTAAAAAGGCTTCGTATCCCTTATTTCTCAAAGTGTGCAAAGACTGAAAAAAAATCAACCCACCGGTCAAAACACCAATCACCCCACAGACCCAATACTGCTTTTTCCATGCATTGGCATAGAATCCAACAAGTGCATAGGAAATGGAATAACAGGTTCCATGCAGGATCAATAGGACAATGGCAAGCCTACTAAACCATCGGTGGTAAACGTTAAACACACTCATGTTCCATCCAGTTAACGTGATCAGAAAGTTGTTCCTGCCGCCAAAGAGCACTATCATCGGCAACTGTGTAATGGCAAAAATACCTGCCCGGTCTGCAACCATCCGCAGAATTTGGCGAATAGTGGAATCGTACATGAAATTTGGAACAACAAACTTATATCTCATGCACATGGCAACTGCAACTGCAAGATAATATGTCAATATCACAACGGACTCGATCCTAGTCGGAATATTATACGTAATGCTACTGGCAAGTGTACCATAAGACGAATGCGTTTTATTAGCAAGAGCAGGCATCAACAACAACTTCCTGACCTTTCGTGACACTACACCATCGAAGTATTTCACAATTTTCATGGCTGCTTTATAAACAAAGTTACCAGTTATGCCCAACCCTACAACCCCACAAATAAATAGCATCAATGCGATCCCCAATGTCTCTGCGTAATGGTGGTTCCTCAGGAGAACCAGCTTGGTGTCAATGTTTTCGTGCACGCTAATAGGGTCGACATTGAATGGTCGTTTATGCAGGTATCTTAGAGTATCAACTGAATTGTTAAAATGCCTCTCATTTTTCCTAGAATAGCGATAAATTTCCTCTAGTCCGGCTTCAGTCAAGTTCATCTCAGTGAAACTTGAGCATCTCTTTATCACCTTCTCATAGGCTAACGATTTCGTCCGCTCATCCCCAGAGTAATCGTTTATACAGAGGGCCAAAGTTCCCATAAATACTGTATTGTGGCATAAGCACTTTCTATCCCTGGGAATACACCCGTGGTACGAGTACTTGGAAGCTGCGGTAGCGAAACATGGTGCTCCTATAAGGTCAAAATTTGAAGACGGGGTATGGATCCCTGTGCATAACCCAATTATGTTTGCCAAAGCTCCAAGAACCAAGAGAGGTTTCATGTCGTTTGTACCTTATTAGAGTTACTATTGTGTAGTGTGGGTAGTGCTCGTCTTACCGTCGGGACTCTAGTCTATTTCAGTATGCATGATAGCAATGGTACCCTAATTTGTACCAATAGCATAGTTAATTTTACGGTTAATTTGTTTATCATATCCTAGAGATTACGCGTAGCTGGCTCAGTTAGACACCGTTTCATTTCGCAATTTTATATGTCCACGCAAATACAGTGTGGCGTTATACACGACTATTAATCATGATCAAGTTAACACATATCTTGAGCAGTTCCATGCGGTGCATTAATATTCATTACAGGGGCGGGCGGGCGAATCAGCTTCATCAGCCAGTTTATCCCCTATCAAGATTAAAATTTATTGTTTTCATCTCATGTTAAAAAACGTCTGTGGTCATATCGTATGTAAAATTTTCGGTGCTCATTAAAGATCGTCATGTAAGTTCTGTCTTTTCTTTTCTATTTTTTTTTTTTTTTTTTTTTTTTCGTTTTACCAGGAGAAACTTTCTTCAAAATAGTCCACTCTGGCGTTAGCTGTTTCAATGTTTTCAGCGATAGACTTCCTCACTTCGTCGTTCATCGTACCTGGACCACAAACAAGGAAAGCAGTGGACCCTTGTGCTTCCTTGATATGCTGATCAACCTCGTTGTAGAGGCGTGGCTTGCCGTATAGTTTTTGCATGGTACCGGAGTTCATGGAATCGGAGTCAGTATCATTCTTTTCGTTTGCCTCGTCAGATTCTGCCGGCTTTTCCGTGGCTTCTTCAGTATCAGGTTCATCTTCAACTAACTCTCTGTCTGCATTAATATGAACCCTCACTTCGAACCGTTCGTCTTTTTGCAAGTAGTCTAGGTATTCACTGAACCAATTCAACGGCTTTGTATCTGGAACCACCCAGTTGAAGTAAATCTTTTGGTCCCTGGTGGAGTTCTTGACAAGAGATTGTGCGTAACAGTAGGTTCCAGTAATACCAATACCCCCAGCGTACATAACAATATTGTCGTATTTGTGAACTGGGTGAGTTGCACCATATGGTCCTTCCAAAAGTACATTAACATTAGCTTGTCTGCTTTCTTGGGTTTCGAGGAATTGCTTTGTTTGCTTGGTGAAACCCTTTTTGGCTCGCGCAAACATTACTAGCTTTCCTTCATCCTCTGGTCTCGGCGATTCGATGAGAGTGAATGGATGGTTTTGCCAAAACCTATTCCACCTCATGATGTGGACAAAAGCATAGGAACCAGGATAAAACTTCCAAAATCCAGAATGCTTAATCTTCATCTCGATAACATCACCATCGTGATACTTGACTTCGGCCTTTGAATTAAGGCCTGAGAGGATAATTCGAATTGCGCGAACAAGTCTGTCAAATCCCCAAACGGCAATAGAGGCATACACGTACTCAACGTGGTCAAGGGTGTACAAATGGTGCCAAGCGCCAACAATGAAGAAAATGGCGAGGAGGATGTGGAAGATGAGGAAGAACTCATACTTTAGCGCACGGAAATAGTGGAGGGACTGGACAAAGATAAATGACCCGCAGAAAACAGCAGTCATTCCCCACTTGAAATATGGTTCTTCTCTGATCAGTCTGAGATACTTCAAATGAGGTTCGTAGATGGAGTAGTCAACAGCATGGACAAAGAGAAGAATGATGATAAATCGTCCGAGCCATTTGTGGAAAACGTTGAAAGTGTTCAATGACCATCCCGTGAACCAAAGGAGGAAATTATTTCTTCCAGCAACCAAAATGAGCAATGGCAATTGGCCAACCGCAATGATTCCCGTCCGGTTACCAATTTGCTTTCGTAAGTAAGAAGTCGGGTCAATCTTGCTCCATTTTTTTTCCGGGACAATTTCCTTGACATTATCTGGCCAGTCGTAGGTCTGGTAGCCGACGAAGCAGAAGATAAACATCATGATAAAGTAGCCGATAAGGATGAGCGACTGTTGTCTGCTTGGAATGTTGAATGAGTATCCACTCACATAGTGAGGATTGGAGTGCTTTGTTCCAAACGTGGCCGGGAGAAGCATGTGCTTGCGAATCTTTCGAGAAAATGAAGTGTCAAAAGCTCTCAAAACCGAGGGTAAAGCCTTATAGGCAAAATGAGAGATGGCGCGGAGAATACAGACCAGGCCGAAATAGGACAAGAGACCGGCCGCGAAATACACACCGTACTGGTCGCTGATCTTTCTAACCTTTTTGGAATCTTTGAGAATGAACTCAGCTTCTGGAGGTAAGTCCACATCATGATGGCCTCTGGCGACAATAGGATGAGTCAATGGACCTGCAACGCCTTCTCGTTTATCAAGAGATGCCACTTGTTTCTTGGCCTGCTTGTAAATGTGGTGGAGGTGATGTCCCTTGAGGGCTCTCTTGCCAGTAACCTTGTTGCATTTTTGCACAACCGCCTTTCTGACATCAGAAACGTCACCATCGAATTCCTCCTGCTCTGCACAGAGCATGACGGATCCGAGAAAGTTGTCATTACCACAGAGGCAGGCTTCATCTGACGGGTCATCTTGGCATCCAGAGAAGGTGAGCTTCTTTGCACCTTCGAAGCAGCTCTGACCGACAACGTCGTCGACCTGAAGCGACGACGATCCCACGCCAGCAAGGTATAGGACCGATAAAATCTTCCAATGAAGCATGGTCGAATTCAGATGATTTGCAAACAACCAGAGGAAAGAGAGTTTTTAGCGGTGATAGACAGAAATGTGTCCATTTTTATAGCTGATCTTTTTCCTTGCGAGCCAATCAATCAGATAATTCTGTTTATGGAAAATATGCAGGAGATCCGTATGCGGAACCGGAACGAATCTGCGACAATTCCTACTGGCTCCCGCCCTAAAATGTATATTTTATTTTTTTGCCCTATTTTCACGGTGAGTGACACGAAAGCCAAGTCTTTACAAGCATTTCGGTAGGCACAGCCGAGAGAGCTTTTTTTTTTTTGTGTACCTGATTTGTGTTTCGGTGGAAAATGAAAAAGTTTCAAAGAAAAAAAAATACA
The DNA here is from genome assembly GCA_030570055.1 of Blastobotrys chiropterorum. Taxonomy (NCBI): domain Eukaryota; kingdom Fungi; phylum Ascomycota; class Dipodascomycetes; order Dipodascales; family Trichomonascaceae; genus Blastobotrys; species Blastobotrys chiropterorum. Next base: position 14,987 of record JAJLUK010000138.1, read on the forward strand.
TAAAATTGAAAAAATAAATAAAAACAGAGGACGAAGGAATAGAATAAATGAAAATGAAAATAAACTGGCAACGAGAACCGTTGACAACGCGATCAAGTTTTTTTTTTTTCCTGCCATCCGGTTTCTTAGGGAAGATCCGTCCAGACCTCCTCTCCGGTCCTCCACGACCTGCATATGCCCAGAACAGGTGTTGGGAGAGTGAAACACGAGAAGGACAGCCTCTTTCCTTTTCAGTAATATCTGATCTGATCTTGATCCGGCATCGGCCTCGGAAGAGCGTCACAGACCGCTTCCACGTTCATGCATATTCTGGTTAGGGCAAACCCGGCCGATCTCCTTCGCCGTTTTGCTCACGAGGATGCGCTGATCTGCCGTTTGTTTAATTTGCAAACTCAAATCAGAGGCATTGGATCAACCAGAGAATAACAGAAAATGGAACGCTTCCGGTTGGGCCAACCCCCAATCCAAAATCTCCGTCGAGATTCTGTAGGTGCGACTACTTTCGACGGTTACGTATGTCATGCAGTTATTGTTATTAGCTACTGCTATCCTTGGGAGTTTGACTTTCACCGAAAGTGAAAATCATATCCCATGATGATGACAAATAGGGCATATGGCAATCTTCTACTATAGTATACTACAACAAGCTGCTAAACGGCGATATTAACTAACCCCTCGGGCCATAGGAATACTAGCAAGAAAAATTTCACTTCCTCTCTCATGTGTGTATTTTTGTATGCTACAAATACAAACAAAGGATGAAAGATGGTGGGTGGTCTCAAATTTACCACTGGCGGCTTAAATCAATCAGATAATTTTTTTTATTTTTACATCGTTTCTTTTTCTTTTTCCATCTAATCTGATTCATCAACAACCGATTTCTCGTTGTGGAAAACATTCGTTTCTTTTTTCTTTTTTTTTTTTTTTTTTTCTGTCGATCTAAAACCTGTTTTCTTTTTCGTGTTCCTCTTCCTCGCACCCCCAGCAGTGGGTGATTCCATCACACTCCGATGATCCACCGGAATCATACAGCTCTTCCAACAATAAATAATAATAATATATTAACCCAACACGTTAGTACCCGCTAACACTATATTAATCCTCGCTTTCATGCCGTCGCACCAAGTCCACCCAGGGTTTGCGTTGCGAAACCGACCCGACCACCTTCGTGAGGGCCTCGATCCATTGTGACTTGATCTCCTCTCCATCTGCATAAAAGTCTATAATCTCGCCATTGCCGAAGCGGATGCGGAACGCTTCATTCACAAACATAAATGCCTCTTCTTCCTGGGCAAATGCGGATTTTCGACGATTCTTCCCCACTACAACAACCGGCTGAGTCAACTGGTTTTTTTCATGGATCACCCGTAAGGCCTTGCCCAGGTTAATCGTCGCTCGTGGCTTCTTGCTACTTTCACTAAACGCAGTCAAGGTCGCGCCGTCTAGCTTGAAATATCGGCGCCTCCAATATTTGCAGTCGCCGCCCAATTGAGACAAGTAACCTTCCTTCTCAACCGGTTCTTGTTTCCGACTCTCCCGTAACTCTTCCAATGCCTCCTTGATACCAGCGGGGAGAACTTCCTTCTGGCTACCCCTTGGAACGTACATCATTTGCACTTGGAGCTTGGCGATCTTATAAGGAGTTCGCTTGGATTTGTCCGCATTCCTCCCCCATTCATTGAAACCTGGAATTTCAAAGGTCGCTGGCTTGCCAAAAATTTCCTTCCGGTATTGCGAGAACGCCACATAGGAACGACCGAAGCTGCCATCGTTCGCGATGATGGATTCCCAGGCATCCCGCTTCACCGTGGGCTGTTCGCGAATCTTGGGCGATTCTTGTAGCTTGCTTGCACCGGACGCTTGCGACGCAATCCTCTTCTTGGGAGAGCCAAAAATCTTTGACAGACCATGTCTATATCGGCTGCTGGTACTGCCACTTGAGCTATTCCCCCCAGCAGTGCCGCTCGGTGGTGGGATTGCTGGCTTGTTGCTCACTGGGTTAGAAACGACTTCATGCTGCTTGTTGTACTTCGCCTTTAAAGTGAGAATAAACTCCAACTCATCGCCAACAGTCAGTTCAAACTCTTGATCCAAATATGACGACTTTTGTAACGGCTTTAAGGCGGTGGTGATGCAATGAATACCGTTATCCAAAGTTAAATTGAACTTCGCATTCCTATTGTTGACATTGGGCAGGTCAATGTCCTTGATCGAGATAACTCTAATAAATAATCTTCCCTTGTCGGTATTCGGGAGCTCCGGCTCGGCATGTTGTTCCTCTGGCGTGGTTTCCATTGTCGACGTTGGTGGCTCTTTGGCAACTTGACCAACTCGTTTCACTGGTCCACTGACCCGTCGACGACCCTCTTGGACAGAGGATCCTCCACTGGATACTCTCCGTCGTTCCCTCGCAACCACAACACTGTTATTTTCTCGCAGAGTATAGCCACGCTTTTGAACGCTCAACATTTTATCAAACTCTTCGTCCAAATTTCCAAAAATGGATTCAGTCTCTTCAGAAATGCTATCTTGCGACAGTTGAAGCATTGGAGCCGGTTCTCTAGACAATTCCTTGGCAATGTGCTCAGTTTCTCTATCAGAGGCGCCCGAAGTGGACCGGGACGCGTTCATTCTCTTCACATCAATTGGAGTTAAACTCGGTCGAGTGCGTAATCTACCCGACGAAGCTCTGATTGTTCGTGGTTCATTAGCTGCCAGTGAAGGCCGGTCAGGGTACTCTTCATCTTCCGCAAACTCCTCCTCCTCTTCTCCCTCTTCTTCTCCGGCATTGTCGTACTCCTGTTCTCGCTCTCCGCCGTTTTGTTCATCATGAAGTTGTCTATCTTGTTCATGCCTGTTGTCTGGGGCACGAACCTTTTCAACGTCAAGTGACCCGCGTGAAATGTCTCTGGACTTTGGGAACATATCGGAAAACCCAGACCCAAAGTCCTCACCGACCGATGGCAGTGTAAAATCCGTAGAGTGGTGGTGGCTTGTATCACTGGAACCGTACACTGCCGGCCATTGATCTTGAGGAACTTCCGGCGATGGTTTCTCGGTTTTGATGGGCGAATCACAACTATTTGGACTATTGCCCGCCCTGTCAAGGCTTGGAACTGGTGAAGTGTCATCCGTGCCTTTAGGTTCTCGCTTAATTCGAGGCGTGTGACCTGGCTGTGAGAGCGACGGGAAATTTGTAAAGCTCTCTGGTTCCCTCTTGACCGTCGGAAGAGGAGACTGGGAATCTTCTGCATCTTCAAATTCTGGGGAGATACGATTCGAACTCGGGTTGGAGTTGGCTCTGTCATCCGTAACTGAATCTGGTCTATTGTTCTCGGTGGCGTGTTGTTCCAGCGCAACTTCTCGATTCATTGCGGGATCCATCAGGTCCTGCTCCATTGCATAGTTAGGGAGGGCTGGTTCTCTCGTTGTCGTCTCTTCTGGAGTTGGTTCTCTATCATCCCAACCCGTACTGTCCATAAATGATGAATAGTTCTCAAACTCGGGCAACTCCAGTTTACTGGAAAAGTCATCCTCCGGTAACTGTAATTGAGACGAAAAGTTAATGCCAGAGTCGGGCTCACGTTTGATGGTTGGGGTATCTCCATCGTATGGTACGGTATCTTGTTGGTTTGGTGTCGTTGGCCGTTCCGAGACTGGCGAAAACATCCTTTCGCCCCCGGTTGGGGTGTCGCCACCATCGTCTTGATCGTCATCATATTCTGAACTGTTTTGAGGTGAGGGGAGTTGCGTTGGCACTGTTGTGGGTTCATTAGTTGCAGCATTAGTATTAATAGTAGTGGCTTTTCGATCAATTTTGTCGTCCAACGAATCCTTTCGTACCAGCGAAGGGGTAATTGGGTTTGAACGTGCCTGTTCGTCATGGTAATCCTCTTCATCATCATCGTCGTCGTCGTCGTCTTCTTCTTCTTCGTCAGACTCCCTGTCGCCCTCACTTCCACTAGCTGGATCATGAGGTTCTCTCTTGACAAAGGAATCCTCAAAATCCTCGACTTCCGATTCCCTCTCACCCTCATCGTGGTTGCATTCGTCCTGCGGCGGGATCTGAGGCAGCGGCCGTCCCTTTGGCACATTAGGGCGGCTATACGTGGAAGGCTCAATGACTGGAACGTCATCAGATTCTTCTTCGCTTGTTCTGGAATCCATCGATGGTGATGATGAGAGTTCAGGGGTAATAGATTCATATTGAATGACCTGGGCAGAACTGTCAAACGTGACCATCTTCTTGAGTTTCGATGGTGAATGAGACAGGTCAGCACCAATCTGTCGTGGCCCGTGTAACCTGCTAGCTGAACCATGTCTTGATAATGAGGATTTCCGGGCAAGTTCTCCCTCCTCTTGTTTCAACATATCGGTAGGTCGTGGAGAGTTCATTGGCATGGATGCTGACTTTGTTACGGATCCTGTTCTAGTTGGGGATTGTAGATTCGGGAACATTCTATCAGATTGAACGAAGATGTTGTTTTGGAAACTTGGCGACTTCACTTGTCGAGGGCTGCGAGAGGGGGATGGGGGAACAGCACTATCTGTCTTTTCCATGTCGCTCCAAAAGGATCTCATGCTCGAAGTCTTTGAGCCGATTGTGGCATTTACTCCCCGATTAGGTTTTTTGTAATTCTCTAAAGTACCAAAATTAGTCAGGCGGCTCAAAAACCTAAAAACTATATAATAAACTTACCACTCTCCATGGTCAGCTTGTTTATCTGCAACGGGCGGACGTCATTTGCTGATTTTTCAGAAAACGACATGGTTTTCTGTGTGCGTTGTGAGGTATAAATAAAAACCAATGAAAAGTAAGAAAACAACAAAAAAAAAAAAAATGTTTGGGGTATACAACAATAGTAAAAATGGACTGCGTTCCTCTGGAATCCTTTATACTAATAAACACTCTTTTTGCGTGTTTGGCGGGTTTGTTTACTTTTCTGTTGCCACAGCAACAGACGTACCACAAATTTTGGTGTGGATACAAAGCCGCACACCAGTGTTTTTTTCTTCTGGATGAAACAAGTTCCCCTGAGAATTCAAGACAACAATTCAGGGGAGGAACAGAAAAGTCCTTGGCAAAAAATGAGTGCTCAACCGCCTTTTCCTCTGTTATATAGACGGAATAATCGGCGGACGAGGAACGAATAAGTAAATAGACTTCCAACGTAAAGTCTCCTGTTTGTTTTGATTATATATGCCTGTCTTACCTGTGCTTCTTTGTATGCACTAACCCATGCCTGTCTCAAGTTCAACCTGCAGCAAGGAGAGAGGTTTGCTAATTACCTAGTTACCACATGGGCGTCTTTGTCGACTTCTAATATCCGAGTCGTGTATTGCTTTTGATGACATCGCTTATTCCCCGTGCATTGTACGATTTGACTCCCCCTTCATTTCGAAGCGAGACACGAAATTTGCGTTTGATCGTCAGAATATTTTTAATGGTCAGCGAATTAAGTTTCGGAAGGCGTCTTTTGCCTAACCCTTTTACCCGACCCGCTATGTGTAGCAATACTGGCCCTTTGGTTCTTTTCTTATATATGGCGTTCTTCTCTGCCGCCATGTGCAACCTTGCATATGTTCGGGGGTGCTAATCGTATCATGCAGGGAACAGCGCATGCTCCTACTATTGACAGAAATAAAAACAAATCTTTTGATACCAACTCTCTCAACTTTTACTTCATGGACAATACCACATTAGTAGAGCGAAAACGCCTTTATGTCATCAGTATCGGGCAATAGTAACGAGACTCCTGTTATGCTACCATCCAGGGTCGAATGACGATTTACGTATGCATATGCATATGCAAAACGTATGCATACAAATCGATCTTGAGTCTCAAACCGGCGTATAATGTGCATATGCATAGCTCTATCGCCCCAGAGTCCAGTCATAAAATTTAAAGATAGAATTTTAGAAATATGAATATACGTTCTGCACAACAATAATGTTGGGTTTGCAGTTACCAAAAATACTACAATCTCGCTCCGTGTGCGTAAGTTAAATGGAAGATTCCGTACCACATTTTCGCTACAGTGTAGTATGCAACCCGTTTATTATTATTATTAATCCTCATTACGCATAATAGTACTCATATCTCCAGGGTTGTGGCACGAATTTAAAGATCTCACATCACTGGCTCATCTTCTATCAATAATTAACTTCCGGAGTGGAAATCCACAACTGAGCACTTAGCGAAAGTCTAAATCCACGGCGTGCCCGAAAAGGCGTACGTAACAAGCGAGCTATCCGCCTTGGCCCGCACCATCCATTTGAGGATTAAGGAGTCCCTATCCCGAGCTAAATGTATAAGAAGCTCAGAGGAACTTTGCCCAAATCAGCTTTCACAAAAGAACACATGACAGAGCAGGTGGTGTACCCTCTAGATTACGATATACCAATTGATGGTTTTGGGCCGTGAGAGGTCGCTTCTGGGCATCAGGTTACTGAAGTTACTGTTGAAGCCTATTTAAAATCATCGCCATTTCGAAAGTTGATAATCACAAGTGTTAGTTTGAAAGAATGTAGGGAAGTTATCAATAGGAATATATTTAGAAGTGGTGATAGTGTTCAATTTAGGATAAACGCCTTATATTTATACGGAAACAGCAAGATTTAGGTAATCAAAGAAAGATGATGGCAAGCCTAATGGGAGATGAACTAATTAAACCCAACAACAAGTTTTACGAAATGTGGAGCGACCGAATAGTTAGTATATAAAACGGCATAGCAATACATGAATATAATGCTCGCTTATCTGTTGATACATAACCGAATAGTTAGCATATAAAATGGTAAGGAGTCAAAGTGGAAAAGGACTGCATATAAATACCACGTTTTACAGCAGTTACCAGGTTAGCTATCCGATTAATTTCTTTTTTTCTTCTTAATAATTTCTTTTTTTTTATTGGTTCAATTAATCTAAATCCGATACATAAATAATTATAGAAGGAAAAATAAATACCATATACCATCATCTTCAAATTAATTTACTCCACAAAAGGGGTGCAAAGGATGCAAAGGAAAAGTGATTGTAAAATGCAAGGTAGCAAGTCGCAAGTCTTCTAGTCCGATATTCGTTCCGCTTCACGCCTGCGGACAAAGTCCTTATAACGGATAGAAGAGCGATGGTAAGCAAGGATTATTACATAGCGAACCATCAAGCCTAAATCATCAAGTGGATTCTCAACCACAAGACTAAACCGGTAGGCATGATGGATGCTATAAATGGCGTAAATAATTGCTGCCATCAAAATCCCCTGAGAAGGTGGGGCGAGGTTTTGAATCACACCGTCAACAACGTCGGTGGTTCGCCCCACATGAATCCGGAATGTTGCCAGAGCCTTAGTATGATCGGGCATTGGAGGTAAAAGTGTTCGGCAGATTCCAGATGGGTATGGCATAATGCACAGTAGACATCACGATAAGCCAAATGATCCATTTGAAGAATATATTCTAGCGAATATCCTCGGAAACCATTGAGAGCATGGAGCAAGAAAAGATGCAGGGTGTTAGCGAAGAGGGGAACAGCTTTACGCAGCGGCTGACGAAGCGGCCACACACGATACCACGTAGCTGGCTCAATCTCGCAATGAGGTCGGATTGGTCCTTTGAGTCCTGTAATCCTGCTATCCAGAGATTGAAAAAATTGCAGATCAATGGGAGTGTCAAAGAAGAACTGACTCATAAAGCGAGGGAGTGCAATCTCATCCAATGTACGGAAGGCATTCGCAAAGGACTGTCGTCCTCTTCGAACTGATTGCAACCGTGGAAAGTCTTTTGTAGACTCAATTAGCCAATACCATTCGTCCAGGGCTTTCTTCATATCCTCTCCAAGGCCGGCAGATCGAAATCGAAGGAAATGTTGAAGGTCTGGCCTGTCGTCCTCTGGCTTCATGAATGCTGCAATGGCAACATATAACTGGTTTCGGTGCAGAAGCAGATTCTGTACATGTGAAAGAATGTAATTCCGAGCAAAGGAGGGTTCCAAAATAAGCTGGTAAATGCGTTTAGCCCTAGTACCCCGGAGTTTCTGTTTCAATTGTTGTAGACCAAAGCCACCCAAATTTAGCGGCGTGTAAAGAACCTGTTCATTAACAGGAAGCGCACGCCTACCTGCTCTAAGCTTGCTCAGGACTGCCTGATCAATACGCTCAAGATATTGATTGGGAGCGTAATGAAAAGGGTCAAGGAAAACAATCTTTGAGAGAACAAAAGCATTGATGGCATAAATTTGGGCTGCCAGTGGGACCTTGAAGAGTGTCATAGCATTAAGCTTTTGTTCAAGCTTTGAACATTGTTCCTGCCAATTGAGATGCCGTTGTCTCTTGACAAAGTCTTCTGAAGCAATTGGAACGCCGAGATAGCGGAAACTTTCCTTGGTGGGATCGAGAATACGAATGCCATCAAAGATTTGAGGCGCTACCAACAACCGCTCCATATCTGCTGGCGTAATGGGAATGAGCGTACTTTTAGATTTGTTGATACGACTTCCAGATGCTCCTTCGAACGAAATAATAGTCTCGAGGATACGATGAAGAACAGGCAATCGATGGCTTCCGATGATCACATCATCCGCAAAAGCACGATATTTAAACCGCGATATATGGTCGGAACCATTATATTTGACAACGCTATTAAGGCGTCAAGAACTGTAGGCATTCTGACGTCGCGTATGTATGTCAATAATGGCTCTAGTGCAAGATTGAAAAGAATCGGGGATAATGGGTCGCCTTGGCGAACTCCAGAGACAGTTTTAAAAGGAGCGCCCATTTGTCCATTAAACATTACCCGTGCTGTAGTATTGGAGTAAGCAGCAGTTACCATGTCAATAAATCGCTGAGGAATGCAAAAGTTTTTCATCGTGCGAAAGAGATATTGCCGATCAATTCTATCATACGCCTTTTCCAAATCAACAGAGAACAAAAAGCCCCGGACTTGGCTAGCCATGATGGTCTGGATGTCTGTAATGTTACTGTTCAGATTCCTCCCGGGGATGAACCCAGTTTGCGCCGGATCAACCAATTGATGAATTCGCGAATTAAGTCGAGTAGTGAGAGCTTGCATCACTATCTTCATGTCAATATTCATAATTGATAACGGCCGCCAATAACCTTCCAGTATTGGAGATAGAATTGGGTGGTCAAGCCATCCGATCCCGGAACACTGTTCCGATTGAGTTTCTGAAGGGCATCCGTCAGGTCTTCTAAGGTAAGCCGAGTCGGAAATGATCTTGTCAACCGATTTAGCAAATTTTGATCCAGGTACTGGTCCATTGCAGCAATTTCTGTGGCTTTCGGGCCAAATAGGTCCTCATAGTATTGGGAAGCTAATCGATTCATGTCTTTGGTGGTAGAGCAAGTATTCCTATCACCTTGTTGTAGTGTAACCATGAGATCTTCTCCCTTCCAGAATGATGAAACTGTGTGGATCAAGTCGCCATTCTGGAGGGAGCTTTGAGGTGGCATTTTGATTTGATCTTAATCAATTTATTCTTTACTTTATCACCTTTGAGGTAGCATTTGCTTAATGATAAACCATAGCAATTTTTTTTTTTTTTTTTTTTTTTTTTTTTTTTTTTTTTTTTTTTTTTTTTTTTTTTTTTTTTTTTTTTTTTTTTTTTTTTTTTTTTTTTTTTTTTTTTTTTTTTTTTTTTTTTATTTTTTTTTTTTTTTTTTTTTTTTTTTTTTTTTTTTTTTTTTTTTTTTTTTTTTTTTTTTTTTTTTTTTTTTTATATGTTCACTATGATATACGTACAACTAATTAACTTAATCAACCAAAATCAATCAAACCAACCAATCACACCATATCACAGCTAAATTCAATGAAGGACTAGGATGAGAAATGCATTTACGCACGATCACTTATACGTGAACAGTGTGAGACTCGTAAAATACTCACTAAAACTCACCCCGGAAAAGGAACGAAG
>JAJLUK010000139.1:0-11944 GCA_030570055.1 Blastobotrys chiropterorum
ATGATGTTGTTATATGTTCATCGGGTGTTGCGCCTACCGGCGCTGTCAATTCCAAATACTTACATATACCCCATATATGGGAGTCGAACTTTACACTATCCTGCAACGCCTTCTTCCCCTTAAGTTCCAAATTGGTTTCTGCGCTTGTTGTTTTCAATCCCTGGTTGGCGATTTTTATCGATAATTCCCTTTAATAATGGCTGATCAGAATAGAACATTGCAGCCATCCAGAACCTCTTATTGCGTAAGCCAACCGTCCTTTATGCTTTCAATAGTCTTGTTGTATGAAAGCCTCTCTATCTCTGGTAACCCCTACAAAAAAAAATAAAACACGCTCTCTTAAAGCCTCGTTTCCTAATTAACTTCTAATTTTTGTCTGAGATACTGAAATAAACGAAATGTCTTAATTTTGGATTTGTTAGTACTACATCTGGATTTAAGTTCATATGTGCGCCCGCGTTGTTGGACCTAGGTTTAGATGTTCTCATTATCGTTGGAAGAATATATGCATAGCTTCCAAAAAAGATATTTTTATGCATAGGCTTATGCGTATACTTACAACGTCTGATTATGTTAACCTGAGTGTTTCCGTTGTATGACATATGCATATGACATATCAGCGATGTCCATATGTATGTCTTGATTAGAAAACTTGCATATATGCGTTGATGATTTGTGCTTTGTGGAAATATCACATTTTTGGGTGGCGTAAGAGTAAGACTATATATTTCAATTGAAATAAGACCCACATTCAACATCTTATCTTTTATATGCATATTCTATTTCAATTATCAAATGAAGTCCCTGCTGTACGACAACCTCGCTACCAAAACCATGATTGAGCTTTTAATAGCCTCTTCCGAATTGCGACGATACCAAAATGCGAATAAAAATACTCCCGTATTCAACACACACGGAAACAGAGTATTCAGCCTGCCGCGTTACCTATAATGTATGGTGACAGACCCTGCCAACAAAGGACGACGCATTTAATACTGTGAAGATGTAGTTCGAGGTTTCCGTTGTAGCGTATTTAAAAGCGTCGCTATTTCTAAAGTTGATAATCACAAGTTTTACGAAATGTGGAACGACTATTAATCCGTAACCGAATAGTCGGTATATAGAATGGTGTAACAATACATGAATATAGTGCTCACTTACCTGTTAATACGTAACCGAATAGTTAGTATATAGAGTGGTAAGGAGCCAACGTGGAGAAGACTGGATATAAATACTAGCTCTTGAAGCATGTGCTAATACCTCGGTCTGTATTGACCGACAAGCCAGTAGACTTGTGCGTCTGTCAACTCATGTTTTACAACGGATTCCTCCCGTACTCCAATCTGTTAGCATATGTTGCAATGTAAAAAGTTGCGAAAATAATGCCAACGTCCCATGAATTATCAGCGCTATAGCCCACAAACCTTCATCCTTCAACACTTTCCATTTTGGCATGATTCCCTCTTTGGAGTTCCTAGGCCTCGCGGTCTTGGCTTGTTAGCCACGCAGATGGATGCCAACATAGGCATATAGGCACGAATCCAACTATCCAGTTAGATGTCCAAACTCGACCTCATCTATGCATATCAGCTTGTATATGTTCGACAATATATGCATACTCCATCGCGTCAACACCTTCCACTCATGCGCTTTCACGTCGTAGAAAACATTAGACTAAGCAAGCATAGAGAAACACCAATGTATGCATACGCATATATCACTGAGCGTATGAAAGACCGCAACGAACAGTTTATTATTTATACGAACACGATATCGGATACTTCGCCGCCATCATTGACAGTAATGCTTTTCAGTTTTTTCGACAATGGAAGTAGGTCTGCCTCATCGACTAACTCGTTTTCATCGCTACCTCCAACTGTTTCATTTGCCGTACGCATATACGTAAGGTCTTCAAATCGTGATGAGACTGTGAGGTGTTTCAAGTTATTTAAAAATCCTAATTCGACGTCTTGAACGCCCTTTCGCCTATAGATACCTCCAGTTGTAATATGCAACTTTTCTAGGGGCAAGTCCGAAAGCATGTGTTGGTGCCTCACAAGAATCTGCCAAAAGTCTAAATGGACTTTAAGAGTTTGTACATTCTGCAGCAAAGACTTTACAACGGAGGAACTAACATTCGAGAAGTATGTTATAAAATATGGGTTTGCTCGATATATCGTGCACTCTTGCAAGTTCGGAAATTTAAACACTTTAATCACAGTTTCAGACGCGTTACCCAAGCCAAAATCATCAACATCGGAATCTTCGCTAGTCGTTATTGTTAGTTTCTCGATCATCAAGTCCACGGGATAGTCTATATCTCCATGAATATTGAACACAGTTCCATCTGACTGTAAGTGGTTCACGCCCAGCTGTTGAATACACTTTAGTTGGTCTGTACAATCAACCTGAAAGCTCAAGCCTCCAAGCCAAAGCATATTAATAGAAACACCTTGAAGCCACTTTAAGAAACCTTCAAAGTCATTATGATATAAGTCAGTTGAATCAACGTTGTGGATCTCGCGCACATAGAGTTCCTTTATTCTATGGTTATTATCGTAGAACTCGACCCAATCCCATGGAGTTGTCGTAAATAAGTCAATGTGAGTAAATTTTTTCCCAAGACTGACTTTTCCCGGTTTTTTGTTTTTAAAAAAATGATACAAATTCTCATATTCTACAGAATATGGTGGTCTATCCGGGTCGGTAGTAAAATTTAGCTCGAAGTTCTCGTGGATACCGGCAATGAAGTTTGCATTGCTATTGTTGACCATCGTTGCACATAAAATCAAGTCTTTAAACCAGGAATAGCTCCATCCATTGCACCAAATTTGCACTTCTGAGTTTGACCGCGTGAAACATCCGGTCTCATACGTTGCAAAAATCAAACTCAATTTTTCCTTAAAAGCAGTATCATATCCAGCGTTTTCTCTTTCGTCTTCGTACAGAAACTCAATATTTAATTTCCTTGTCTTATGAATCCAAACGTCTAGCCCATTTTCTCTCTGCTGTCTTAAGGCGTCCAACGTTAAGATTTTATTTTTCATGATCCTCGGATTGTGCCGATTTTCCATAAGCAGCCTTCTATTTTCGGTATACAGATAGCTGGGTCCAAAGATTCCACCCTTTCGTTCCAGAGTTTTCCTAGCTATCCCCATTAAAAATGCGTTTCCATCGGTTGAAATAATTATGCAGTCGAAGCTCAACGGAGCAAGCGAGTTCAGCACCACACAAGTGGCTCGTAATGCAGAAAGCATCGAAACATCACAATACCAAAATATTTCTGACCATACCTCAGGAGGCAGATCACTCATGGTTGAAGGAACCGGTTTTGCGGAAACAACGTGAAATACTGGGGTATCCTGGGAGAGGGACCATTAAGTATGACTATTTACCGGGAAATTGCGATTTGCCAAGATTGAACTTTTAAAGTTAAATTTATGCATATGCATATTATGCATAATTGTGAATAAAACGCGCGTATTCATATAGAGACATTAAGATGATATGAACCATATGCATACATCTTGGCTATACATATGCATATGAATAAAAAAGACGCGGTCACACGTATGCGCATATGCGTATGCACATGCATGCAAATTATGCGTATTGCTTTGTGGAATGAAACTTTGCATATGCGCGTTATTAAAAAACCACCACACGTTAATGTCAGAATATGATATTGGAAGTCTAGATGGAAAGTGGTTCATGCTTAGCTTACAGTCGCAACGTGGTGCGAAACTTGGGGTTAGAAAGGATTGCCAATGAGCCATAAATTGTTAAACTGTGTTTAATCATGTTTACGCGATACATCAGATAAGGATGACCCCGGTGTAATACGTCGATAACCTGCCGAAGGAGTGCCCAATATGAAATGCTTCACCGAGTCTGGCAAGCTTCGACTTCCTCTGTGAATAGAGATAAAAACCCCGCCTCCCTTGGAAAAACTGTCTGGAAATCGGCACAATGCGATATTGACATACAACGGAATAAGACCCCATTCTATCCGAACAATGCATCACGATTGTGCGGTGGCGACAACAGCACTCCCCATTGGTAATCGGAAAACAAGCCTTTATATTACGTACGTTTCCTCTGTTCTTATGAATATACATATAGTTTCGAGACGCCGAAAAGACGGCATGCACGCTCGCGATGCATACAGTGGTTGGGAACCTCAATGTTCTTTTAAATTTCACAGCAACTCTGTAGTAAACTTTAACGAATAAAAGAAAGGCATAATATAAAAACTGTAAACACTTTACAAGCCCATCGGCTGAAATCTAGAAAAAAAGAACCGTACAACGAACATATCAAATTCACTATGGGAGAACCAATGCCTGTTTTGAGGGAGCTCTTACGGCCATTTGTAATATGCTAGGCTAGTTTTGCTACAACAGTGTAGAAGTTAATAATATCATTATTCATCAATTCAGTTTACATCGAATTATGTCCTTTCACTTCGAATGGGAACAATAAAGCAATGAGTGCGTTGATTCCAAAACAAGCCGCCATTACGTAGATTGGGACTGCACTCGATGCATCTCCGAAATATGCAATAACTGGTGCAATTGCACTCATTATCCGCCCACAGCTGACTGCCAAACCATTTCCTGTCGACCTGTGATTTGATGGCATTACCTCCGGCGTGTATGCATAAAGTGTACCGTAATACATATTGAGGAATGTGTTAGTGGCCCAGTTAAATCCCTGATTTTCCGATTTAGTTTTTACAGCTGTGTAAGCAAACATGAATGTCATTGTTAACGATGCCCCTGTGGCCAATGTAAGCTTTCGCCTCCAATATAATGCTAACGGCGTCGCCAACAATGGTCCGACAATAGCCCCTGTGGCAACGATAAGGTTGCTTCGAAATGTTGATTCCAATGACCCGTCTCCAAGATCTGCTCCCCTTGTCTCAAGGAAAGTCGGGAGGAAACTGGAATATAGTGAGAAACAAAGACCAGTAATAGCCCATGAAAGCATATTCAGAGCCATAGAAATTGTCAACTTTTTTGTGGCAAAGAGGCCCTTGGCATTTTTCCCAAAGCCCATAACTGCGCTAATAGGATTAATAAGTTGCAAAAAGGACTTTTTTGAAGTGTCATTCTTCACAGTACCACAGGCCATGAGGACGTCCAAGGTTAACGGGTTGGTTCTGCCTGCCGAGCCAGCAACTTTGTCCAAAGTCTTTATCACGCGCACATCATTACCACTGGCAAGATCGTGCTTTGGAGTTTCACACATTCGAATGACAAAAACACGCAACAATGCAGCAATCAAAACCGCACCTCCGCTAACAATGTAAACATATCTCCAACCCATATTTTCCGCCCTTGTACATCCATCAGCAGTATCGCAAGAATAAGGTGGAATTAGTGCATAAGAGGCTCCCGTTGGAATGAGCTGCCCAAGACCCCACCAAAAAGCCATAAATGTGACCATCCACTGTTTATTGGACGGTAAGAATTCCAAGAATGTAACCGAGTCGAGCACCAAGTTTCCACCAGCACCAAAGTAGGAGATAGTCCCGAGGCAACAGACAGCTGCATAGGTCATTCCGCCCGCAGTAGCCATGGCAAAAATTGCAGTAATAAATAAAGTTGTATGGAAAGCAAGTCGTCGACCAACAATATCTGAAATAAAGCCCCAGAAGAGGGCGCCCGCGAAGAGCCCGATGTAATCAGCTGTTACTACCATAGCAAAATCTTTATTAAATTCTCGGTTAATTTGGGCCTGAGCGACCGAATGCATTAACGTTAACAAAGAATCGGAGGCATAGCCCATACCATTTAGACAAAACAGCTTCATATGATAAGGAGTGAAGCCTATTTCATTCATAGCCTCATTGACAAGCTGAACTTTTCGGGTAAGCACGTCATCATCCAACTGGAACAATGCTTCCTGTTGCACAGTCTTGTCGAGGCTTGTGACACTCTCGGGACGGGGGAGAGGTGCCTCTGTAACGGAATTTTCATTTTTAGACGTCATGGCGCTTTACTGTACGACTTTACTCGGGTTCTGTGTCCCTTTTATACAGAAGTGCGTTTGAAACTAATGATTTGAGTGATCTGCATGCTGATATCAGCATGCGGGGTTGCACCCCCTTTGCGGAGTAAAGGAATAACTATATTAGTACTATCCCATTTTATCCCACTTCCAGGATCCCGCATCGAGGGGATATGTTTCAATCCCCTCACCCCTCACTACGGTGTTGCCCCACATGCCCTTAACATTGCAGCAGATCTTGAGGTGGGGGTTGCTTGCCCCACTCGATAATAATTTCGTGAATCAGAAAGAGTACCGTGTACCTTAGGCTAATATTGATTATAGCATAACTCGGTCCTATGGAATATGCGTGAATGCTTATTGCTTAGGGTGGTCTGCTTGAAGGAACAAGCATAGTTAGTAGCATAACGCATCTTCAATGAACAGAATTCATTCCGTTCGTTCTTACTATAACTTTAGTTAATGCACTGTTACGCATATGTGTCGAGAATGACGGTATAGTGGTGTGTCCGAAATGTGGTCTATGATTTACTGGACCCAGGTTGCCTTTGGTTGGAATACGTTACTAACAAAAGAATCACTCTAGATTGGAGCTTTTGATGTACAGTAATCGATGGAAGGGTTCTTCCTCACGAGACAATCCTTTTGGGGATTCTTTACCATGTGGAATTGACGGGATTGATGTTACCGTTAGGGTACTTCAACCCTTATAGAGAGAGTGAGGTTTCGTAAAAGAGGTATACCAAAAAGATAAAGATGTAAGAGAGAAGGCAATCATAATTGGATGTCAGTAAACCTTGGGACCACAGTAAAATGTCGCATATCCGTAAATACATAGCATGGCAAGATGATGATATAATACGGACTCAAACCTACGTATATGTATGTGATAACACGATATAAGGTTAAATGAAACTTTGTCCAAGTATGCTATGTCATATTTATGGTATCAGCAGGGGGAGCGAAGGGAGGGAATGGCTCCAATTGAATAAGCACTGGATTGAGGCTTGAATATAGCTTTTCTGCGTATGCATAACACGCGAGGCTATTAAACAGCCTGTTCGCTCACTCAGCGGTACCTCTATGAAAGAGCTGATGTCGATGTGTATCAGTTTACCAGCTCAGGAACGCTATGGGAAAGGACGTTAATCTCTAAAATCGAGCTCCACAATGGTTCACTTGGTTGTGATAGCTTGGGCCGCGCACTTTGTGCGGCTTTCAGTACGTGCGGCTTGCGTGCAAAAAGTTAAATTGAACCAACGGAAATTTAAAAGTACCTTCGAGCGAAGTGGGAAAAGTGGAGAAGGCGATCCCCTGCAGATCTTTGTTAATTTTAACGCGGGGTTAACCCGGCGGCATATGGACTCATCATAATTCATGGGCATATGGGGCCACTTGCGTCTTTTGGCGCATAATTATCGTTTGTCGCCACCTTCTCGATTAGGATCAACTTATACAATTAGATGATTCACTTGTTTGAGAAGGATTATGCACATAAAAGGTCGCAATTTTCCGAAGTGACAGGAGCAACAAATGATGTCTACAAAAATTGAATCTCCTACTGGACGCAAAATTTCCCTCAAGACTGGGCTTTTCATTAACAATGAATTTAGAGCTTCAAGTGATGGATCCAAGCTTACCACGCCTCGGCCGTCAACGGGTGGGCCATTAGCTACTGTAAGCACTGCGAATTCTGCGGACGTGGATGCTGCAGTTGCAGCAGCTCGCAAAGCCTTTACGACTGAATGGGGAAAAAAGAGCAATCCTTCTCAAAGGGCTTCAGTGCTCTTTAAGTGGGCTGATCTTATTGAGGCAGATCTTGAAAACCTCGGTGAGCTGGAAAGCTTGGATAATGGGAAGCCCGTTTGGATGGCTCGAGATATCGATATCGTTGATAGTATTGGGTGCCTTCGTTACTACGCTGGCCTTGCTGAGAAGATTGAAGGTAAAACTATTGAGCAGCAAGAAGGTGTAAAGCTCGCTTTCACCCGACCCGAGCCGATTGGTGTCTGTGGCCAGATTATCCCATGGAACTATCCTATTCAAATGTTCATGTGGAAAGTCGCTCCAGCGTTGGCAGCGGGAAACACGGTTGTGATCAAGCCCGCTGAACAGACCCCGCTCAGTGCACTTCGTCTCGCAGAATTGGCAGTAGAAGCTGGGATACCTGCTGGAGTATTGAATGTTATCAATGGTACAGGCGCTGTCACCGGAAGAGCAATTTCTAGCCATATGGACATTGACAAGGTTGCATTTACGGGGTCTTCTGTTACCGGTAGATCAATCATGGAGTCGGCTGCAAAGAGCAATCTAAAGAAGGTAACTTTGGAGCTTGGCGGAAAGTCACCAGCAGTGGTATTTGAAAATGCTGACCTTGAACAAGCTGCAAACTGGGTTAGCGTTGGAATTCTCTTTAACCACGGCCAGGATTGCTGTGCAGGATCTCGTCTGTTCGTGCAGGACACGGTCAAGGACAAGTTTATTGCCATGCTGAAGAAGAACTTTGAAACTTTGGTCATGGGAGACCCATTCAACATTAAGACATACCTCGGTCCTTTGGTTTCAAAGCAACAACAGGAAAAAGTGCAAGGGTATATCAAGTCTGGAATTGAACAAGGCGCGACTTTGGTTACAGACGAAAGAACTGATCTTCCAGCCCAGTTTAAGGATGGGTTCTACGTCTCTCCAACCATCTTTTCCGACTGCAAAAAAGGAATGAAGATTGTTGATGAGGAGATCTTTGGCCCCGTCCTCTCCGTTCAATCCTTTACCACCGAAGAAGACGCTATTCAAAAAGCCAACGACACTACCTATGGCCTTGGGGCCGGTGTCTTCTCCTCCGATGCATCCCAATGTATGCGCATGGTCCATGCAATTGAAGCTGGAACGGTTTGGTGCAATAGTTACATGGCATTGAGCAATGCAGTTCCATTTGGCGGAATGAAGCAATCCGGATTCGGCAGAGAGTTGGGAGTCGAAGGCTTGAAAGAGTATACTCAGACAAAGGCTGTTCATTGGAACTATGGTGAACAAGTCCCATGGCCGATTGACGGTACCAATTGTTAGTTCTTGAGGAACGGCACACGTAAGATGGCAATTAATATATATTATCGAGAGTAAAACGAAGAAATCCTATATGTATACGCAAACCAATAGAACTAGGCGAAGCCTAGGTAATGGTTTTTATAAAGTCGAATTTTGTTGTTACCACGCTATTAACAACGTTTCATTCTCTATTCAATCTTTGTGTAAGTGCTAAAATGGTTCATAGTCAACCTATCTAATTATACTCGTTCATTTTGGCTGTGGTTCCGTAACCAGCAGCTAAGTTTCTGGTAGCTGGTCTGTCTTTCGACAATTCCAGCGCTTCGCGGACTGCTTCTTTGAGGTCTTCAATTGACTCATCTGTGACTTGATGATGCATCGCAATTCGCTCATCCATTAGTTTGACATTATGCTTTTCACATTGTTCTAAGAGAACGTCCATGTTCAAGTTGGATTTTTCGGCATCAATGAAATAAAAGTTGGAGTCAACCGGAATTTGTGGCACCACGCCCATCTCAGCCAAATCCCTTTCCAATTGTTTGGTCTTTTCATGAGTTTCCTTCATGGTGGGCCACACTTCTTTTAATGCAACCATGGCAGCCGAAGTAAGGATACCAGCTTGTCGGATGCCTCCACCTTGCTGCTTTCTAATCCATCGAGCACGCTTAATGTTGTCCTTGGTACTGGCAAGAACCCCACCAACAGGTGCACCAAGACCTTTGGAAACACACATGGAGACAGTGTCAAAGTATTGACAGTACTCTTTCAAGGAAATTCCAGTAGCAGCAGAAGCATTCCATAATCTAGCGCCATCACAGTGAACCTTGATATCGTTCTCGTGCGCAAACTCGGAAATCTTTTTTATTTCGTCTAATGGTGTGAGAACTCCGCCAATCGTCACCTCGAGCGAGATCACCTTAGTAGGTGCACAATGGATGTCGTCTCCAAGAACCACACACTTCTTCACGTCGTCCAAAGTCATGTAGATCCCGTTAGCCGGGTGAACAGGTGTCACCATTGCCTGAGAGAGTACAGCTAGACCAGATCCTTCTTCAGCATACACATGGCCTCTATAATCGCACAAGATCGAGTGTGGGGGCTGATTCAGGTTGACTCTAATTCCAATCTGGTTTCCCATGGTCCCAGATAGAACAAACAAAGCGTCCTCCATGCCAGTGAGTCTAGCAATTTCCTTCTGGAATTCGTTTGTCTTTTCATCTTCCTCGTACACATCATCTCCAAATGACGCATTACACATGGCCTCCAACATTGCTGGAGTTGGGGTCGTAAACGTATCGCTGCGAAATTCGTTTGCAGTTCTCGACATTTGAGTGTTGTGGGTCATTTCTTATAGGTATCAGTGAGAAATAAGAAGCTTTTATACAACTGGTGAAAAATTTGGTGAGGTCTACCGGGGGATTTAAAACTACCTTCAAAAATTGGGCGTGGGGTTCGCCAAGTGGAGAAGCGGAGATCTCGGAGCTATTCCCGGTTGCATAACATCCCGCCAAAAATAAATCCCACGATTTCATGTACATAATAATAAGTATTTCCAGCCCCACTATAGGTGTGGAACGCAGGAAAAGAAATGACAACTCGTTTCCGACGGTTGTGCAGTTAAAAATACTATGAACAGAGGTGCTACTTTCATCACAAAATGACCGAAGTTACCGAAGCTCGAGGACTGATCTTTTTGCGATTGTTGCTCTCTGGTAGCTACGGTGCTGTATCCTTGGTCTGATTCCTCAACCGAGAAATACATTCCAAAAGCTGTAGAGGTGTGCCCTCAACTACCAGCGCTTCCACTAAGCTCTACGAAGTTGGTCAGTTTGTCAGGGAAACCATTGAATTTCCAGAACATGCCAGACAAATCATCGACAGCTTTCCGGGAAAATTCAGATCCCCTCTGAAAATTACGGTGGCCTGGGCTCAATTGATGAAGATGAGAGGTGGGGCGTCTTTTACAAAGTTGGTGATTACATTAAGGAGATATATCTTACTGTTTTCGCAGATGTCAAACTTGATCAGGCCCTGGTCCAATTTGACATGGGAAGGAAGTGTTCCGGCAGCTGAAGCTAAGCCAAAGCCCATCAAGATGTTGTACCCGTTCCTGCTGATACTATTGAAGATTGGACCCACCCGCCTTACGAGGGCATTTGGATAGAGAAATTGTCTGGGACGCGTGGCCACAGATGATAAGGGGTATGACATACTTGTATAGCAATTATAGAAAGCGTGGATCTTCTGATCATAAATGGACTTCAACCGAAAGAACAGTTATCCTAGCATTTGGTTGCGATGAAGAAATCAGCGGAAATATCTGTGGACGAGCGATTGCACAATTCCTTCACAAATGACATGGTGATAACGGGATTTACCTGATCGTCGACGACGGGGTTTTCCAACTAGAATTCAACCAGTCTTCTGCAATGATCAATGTATCTGAGAAGGGCTACGTTGACTTGGGAATTAATGTCACATCCACCAGAGGCCATGCATGGAATCCTCAAGACTACAGCTCCATTGGGATTACAGCTGAAATCATTGAAGCAATCGAAAACAATCTTTTCCTGAAAAGGCGAGTACTCAAAATCCAATTTTCAATTATCTGGAATGTGCTGCGGCACATGTCCTAGAATCCAGTTATCCATCAAACGTTCGGAAGATGCTTGAAAAAGTGGCGCAAGGGGATGAGAACACACAATTAACGTTGGCACAACCATTAAATGGAATGAGGTACTTTTTCCAAACAAGCCAATCTGTTGAAAAAACTGACGGTGGAGTATAGATCGACGCCATCCCTGAGACTGTTACCACCTTAGTAAACCTTACGTCTTTCTGAGAAATCTTCAGTCTCACAGATTCAAGAGCATTATGAGACACTTGT
>JAJLUK010000140.1:0-18450 GCA_030570055.1 Blastobotrys chiropterorum
AGAACTCGCCAAGTTCCGGTTCCCAAATGTTTGCATAAGAAAAGCTGATATTGAATTTACTTTCGTCAAAACTTCGGACGGGCTGAAGAAAGTTTGAATGTGGTTATGATACGCCGGGAACGCTGAAGACAGGTATGATATGTGTCTAAAATCTAAAGCCGACTAAGCTATTTTGGACTAGATATACAGTTGAACCCAGAATAGAGAGAAATAAAACTGAGGATAACAGAGTAATGTAGCTACACGCACAACATTCTGTGTGCTTAATTCCAAATGTGGCCCGTAACCTTGCATGACAATCTATGCATACATTCCGCAGTCAAGTTTTAACTATATAAAACTTGTGGTTACGCTGGTGACATTATTATGAAAGGTCAATTTAAACTAAGAGGATGAATGTATATGCAAAATAAATAGTGGTATTCTAATCTATGCATATTAACAAAAATAAGCTCAATAGAAAGAGGTCCACTTTTCCTCCCACATGATGCTTAGTGCTCAACGTGGTGGAGGTCGACATGGGAACTTTCTGAGCCCCACGCTTCCTCAATGCACACGCCAACAATGCTCAACTACAACCACCACCCATTACAGCAGCTCGCGGTATATGAGAATCCCCAATCTACCACATGGGTTATCTATATCCATGGTGGGGCCTGGCGAGACCCAAAGATGGACCATATGGACGGTGATCATCTGCTGAAAGCCCTTCAACCGCGTTGTTCAGGGGCAGCCATAGATTACCGATTATCACCAGAAGTTACGCACCCTGAACATTTGAAAGACGTTCTACAGGGGCTGGCGCACGTTGAACAGAAATACGACGTTAAACGGTGCATTCTGGTTGGACATTCCGCTGGTGCATTTCTATCACTACAGAGTTTACTATTTGCCAAAGACTATGACGAACCTGACGCCCTGAAACTACTGACAAAGTGTGATGCAGTCATCGGCGTCGAAGGGATTTACAATTTACGCGACCTAGAAGTGGAAAATGCTTCATATGCTGGATTTGTGACGGACGCGTTTGGCTCAAACAGGCAAGATTGGGATCGTGCCAGTCCGGCTAGTGGATTATACCAGTGGGGCGCAACCACAACAAAAAGGCTGCTGATCGTTCATTCACCTGAAGACGAACTCCTGAATCATATTCAACCGGATAGAGTGATCCACGAATTCCCTTTTGCCACCAGAATTGATACCACCGGCCTACACAATGATGTGCCGAAGTCCGACCATTTAGTGGAGATTGTCAGCGATGTGCTGTAGTCTGAACAAAGAGGGTGGAAGATTAAACAAAACAACCATTGCGGCCATTTTATATCCGGTTTTTAGTTGCATATGCAGTAGAATAATACAGACTAGTCTACGCATCAAGTTCGACGGACGAAAGTCGGTAACCACGGCCAGATGCCATGTCTCATTTCTTTTTCTACCCCGCACATTCAGAATTTGACCGAGGCCGACAAAAAGCCCGCTATATAAGAGAAATGGTTAAGAAAGATTGACAACACCAAACAACATGCTTAGGTTTATCACTTTAATCGTAGCTGCCCTGAGTTGGTATGCATACAATAATCATCTTTTACTCGTGCATAAATGGAAGGAATTGACAATGCCATATCAGTCCCATCTATTTGTCCACACAAACGATCCCGAATTGAACCAGGCAAATTGTAAAACTGTTCACCGGGAGTTTGGCGCATGCGAAGACTTGATTCTGGATGATCAAACTGGTTTAATCTACTTGCCCTGTGCTTCAGCAGACAGCCGATCGAAGTATTTCCCTGGTCTCGGGAACTTTGATTACGAAGCATTAGACGGGAAGAACCAAAATTCCGTATATTTGTACAATCCCAACACCAACGAAGGCACAGCTCTTGAAATTAGAGGTTATGACGGAGAAGATTTTATCGACCATGGCATGGATATGATTGTGGCTGAGGACAATTCCAGATTACTATTTTTCGTTAACCATAAGAACGGACAAAGCGTCATTTCAGTCTTTTCCCATAAAATCGACGATAAGCACATTGACCATTTATACGATGCGAAACATGATCTCATTGATACACCAAACTCCGTTGCCGCAGTGGGCCCAAATTCTTTCTATGTTACCAACGATCATGCCTTTAGAAATAGCCCAGGAAGAGAACTGGCCGAGTGTCTAGGTTCGTTTGGACGACACACTGGTATCGCCTACTGCAACCACTCCGCCGAAGACGGCACCAAATGTGAAAAGAAAGCATGGGGCTTTGCTTATGCCAACGGTCTTACAAGAATTGGTGAGGATAAGCTCGCTCTAGCGGATACGCTTGGAGCGTACGTGACTGTTTTTGAGCGAGACACTGACACAAATGATCTCACAAAGATCGTTTCCACTCCAATGGGCTCTCCGTTGGATAACGTGCGTGCGGATAAGAATGGAGATTTGACTGTCGCCTCGTTCCCAGTGGTAGGCAAGTCTCTCGCTCGCCTTGGCGACGTCACTAACACCACAAAACGGGCACCTGTTCAAGCGTTGAAGCTATCGAAGGACGACGGATATTCAACTGCAGAGGTGATTTTGCGGGAAAAGGGTGAACACTTTTCCATTCTGACTGGTGCTATCGTTGATCCAAAGTCCCAAACGCTCTACGGTGGCAGCTGTGGTGAAGAGGGCATTCTAGTCTGCCAATTGTAAAAATTCTTGTAAGAATTCTAGTTATAAAGACAATTTAAGCGCCCTATCAAGTGGGGACTTTTGTGAGGTTGAGTGGTGCATAATCTGAGGGGAAGATCGGCAGACTCCCACTTTTAGTATCCCGCGCATGCATTATGGAGATGCGATAAGATTACAGTCGATGCACAATTTCCATGTTAGCCAAATTTTGCGTTCAGCAAAGTTGCACGGCATGTAAATACGCAACTTGTTTATACATGTATGGGAGGTGGAAGGTGGGGTGGGACTGAGTCAATGGAAATGGCCCTCACAACTACTTCCGCACTACGAGAATAGGGTTGACCCCTTGCAGATAGGACCATTTTTTTGCGGGGTAAGTGCGGATCGCAAACAGTATAAAAAGCCAAAAGAACCCATCAATCGGCACAGGAGGTTATCATAAACTATGAATGCAGAATTATTATGCGTTGATGAAGAGAAACCCGACTTGTCTTCAAAGGCCATCTGGCAGTATTTCAAGACACGGCCGACGACTCTGTTTCAGTTCCCGAGCACCAGGCTGGCTGATCTTAACCCGATGCCTGCTTTCCGGGCAATGGAATTAAGGCATTGGAATTGGTTCTTTTTAGGGTACTGTGCGTGGATTGTTGATTCGATAGACTTTTTTGTTGTTTCTTCTACTGCACCAGCCATTGCTGAAACACTTAATGTCACTATCACCGATATTACATGGGGCATGACATGTGTTTTAATGTTGAGATCGGTCGGTGCCGTCATCTTTGGATTCCTATCAGACACCTATGGTAGGAAATGGCCATTTGTGGCATGCTGCGGCATGTTTGTTGCTTTGGAAATTGGGGTCGGGTTCTGCCAAACGTATAAACAATTTTTGGCTATACGATCTTTATTCGGCATTGCAATGGGCGGAATGTACGGTAACGCAGCTGCAACTGCTATTGAAAATGCACCGCCAATTGCGCACTCCGTTCTCTCCGGAATCTTCCTCCCGGGGTACACACTCGGGTACATTTTGGCCATTATATTTGCGCGAGCGTTTGTGAACACCTACAAGGAAGGTGAAGGATGGAGAGCACTGTGCTGGTTTTCGGCCGGACCAGCATTCTTAATCCTTATATGGCGACTTTTCATGCCAGAGAATGATAATTTTTTAAAGCTGAAGGCCCAAAAGGCCAACGAATCCACGAATTGGAGGGACCATTTGAAAGATGTGCGACATGCAATAGCTACGCATTGGCTGATTTTCTTATATTTGATCTTTTTCATGGCCGGACTCAACTTTATGTCCCACGGAACCCAAGATTTGTATCCAACCTTTTTGGTCAATCAGATTGGTCTTTCTGCAGACGCCAAAACTGTTTCAATGGTGGTTATTGACCTTGGCGCTGTTGTTGGGGGAACCATTTTAGGGCAATTGAGCGAACTAATTGGTAGAAGGCTGACTATTATTCTGGGGTGCGTTATTTCTGGTGCATTTGCATACCCAGCGTTCATGTTGAAGTCACAATCGGCATTAATGGGTACGGCGTTCTTTGTACAATTTGGCGTTGGCTGCTGGGGTGTGGCGCCAATTCATTTGTTTGAGTTGACACCAAATCGATACAGAGCACTTGCGGCCGGACTTGTGTATCAACTTGGTAA
The DNA here is from genome assembly GCA_030570055.1 of Blastobotrys chiropterorum. Lineage (NCBI taxonomy): Eukaryota > Fungi > Ascomycota > Dipodascomycetes > Dipodascales > Trichomonascaceae > Blastobotrys > Blastobotrys chiropterorum. The sequence goes on from JAJLUK010000140.1 coordinate 4,322, forward strand.
CCTTGCTTCATCCGCCTCTGCTACTATTGAATCTACATTAGGTTCTCGGTTCCCCCTGGATGATAGCGGCGAGGTGTATGATTATGGCAAGGTCATGGCAATTTTCGGTGGCTGTGTGTTTGTCTTTTTGATCATTGTCACTTTTCTCGGCCCTGAACGGTTCCACAAGAACCTCGATTCTCAACCGGACGATGATCTGTTGCGAAAAGTTCAAAGCCTCGAAGAGGAGAAGCAACCCAATGTTTCTAAAGTTGAAGTTTGACGATGCATAGTTTGTTTGAAATTTGTAAGCATTAATAAATCTTGACTAAAAATCCTAATCTTGTAAACTGCGACAAACTGGAAAAAGAAATTACCTCCGCATGGATCATACACAGTTGTTAATATCACGATAAAAATGAGGAGCTCCACCGTGCAAATGAGGAGAGTCGGATAATTTTTTTGCACTTCTTCCGCCGGAGATGCTATGTGGGTAACGAAAATCCGTAGGGAGCAAGGGGAGTGTTTTATTCACAATTGATCGAGAAAGTGGGGTAAATATTTATCCCCGTTTGGTTAAATCCGCACACCATATGCAGGCAACGACAGCAGAAAAAAAAAAAAAAAAAGGATATTGCCGAAAAAAGTTACACGAGAAATGCATTCTTCATATCACTGCAGTGGACCAACTAGTCATCATGCGCCAACACAGAAAGTACAGAAATCCGTGTAACGGAGGAAAGACAAACGTCCCACAAACCCGGTTTACACAAACCCGGAATTCCAAATCCGGACATATTTACCCAGTAGGCCGTAAAATAAACGTTCAAACGGCCTTTGACCCCGCAGCAGTTAGGTCCATTGGTCCGATAGCTAAGTGGATCCCACAAAAACCATGTGGAGAACAGTCTTGCACAGAACAGCGAGCATCAGTGCCGCATCCTCACTCTAGAGACTGGTGCCATTATTTAGACTCTGCGTTAAGGACCAGCAAGATGGTCCGCTATTCGTTGGGTAAAATCCGACGTTTTTGTGTACCCCGCTTTGCTGCTCAGCTCAGTCTTGGCATTGTCTTTGCCGGCCCGGAAAAGCTTAGCCGGAGTTTGAGGACGGAGTTTTTATTAAACTTGTCAAAGTTCGAGCTGCTTTAATAAAACCAGAAACGTAGCTAAAGGTCCATTTGAGCAAAAAATACTATTTACTTGACGGTGCGGGACAAGTCTGCCCTGAATGTCTCTCCTATGTAGTCTGTTGGGAAAGGCTTTTTCCGTGAGTGGTGCATAAAAAAGAAAAAAAAAAAAAAACCTGGCCGGGTTCGTTCGCCGAAACAGGGGATGTGGGGTACTGTCTGAGGATCATCGCTTATATAAGTAAGGGACCCATTTAAATTGGACTTTTTTTCTCTCCCTTATTCCATTTCCTTCGCATACTACATTATTCCGGAACTGACAGGATGAGCCACGTCGAGGATCACGCAGAAGAAGAAAAGCCCGAAATCAGCTTTAGAGCTTTGGGCCGCTACTTGGCCACCAGGCCGACCACGTTATTCACCCTCCCCGACACTAATTTGGCGTCGTTGAACCCAATGCCGGGTTTACGTGCCATGGAATTGTCCCATTGGAATTGGTACTTTTTGGGCTTTTTCGCTTGGACAATCGACTCGCTCGATTTCTTTGTCGTTTCTTCAACCGCCACGGATATTGCCAACACGCTTAACGTTTCCATCACAGATATCACCTGGGGTATGACACTGGTTCTAATGTTGCGATCGGTCGGCGCCATCATCTTTGGTGGAATTTCAGACACATTCGGTAGAAAATACTCGTATGTTGGCTGCTGCGTAATGTTTGTTTCCCTCGAAATTGGTATGGGATTTTGCCAAACCTATAAGCAATTCCTCGGCATTCGAGCGTTATTCGGTATTGCAATGGGTGGAATGTACGGTACTGCAGCGACAACAGCTCTTGAAAACGTCCCCGCAGCGTCCCACTCGATTCTTTCAGGATTCTTCCTTCCAGGATATAATTTTGGTTACTTACTCGCCATTGTCTTCGCTCGAGCGTTCCAAGACTCTTATAAACCAGGCGAAGGATGGAGAGCGTTATGCTGGTTCACTGCTGGTCCAGGATTCATTCTTCTGATCTGGAGACTGTGCATGCCAGAAAATCCATACTTCTTAAGAATGAAGGCACAGAGACAAGCAGAAGATGGCAAAAACTGGAGACAAAGCTTGAAGGACATGAAAAAGGCATGCGCCACGCACTGGGTCATTTTCCTGTATTTGATCTTTTTGATGACAGGATACAACTTCATGTCTCACGGCACGCAAGATTTATATCCAACTTTCCTTACTAACCAAATTCAACTCACATCTGATCAAAAAACCGTTGTAATGGTCGTCATCAACCTCGGTGCCATGCTTGGTGGTGTCTTTTTTGGACAAATTACAGAACTCACTGGACGAAGATTGGGAATTATCATTGGTACTGTCTGCGCCGGCGCTCTGACTTATCCATCTTTCATGCTCAAAACCGAAGGCCAATTAATGGCATCTTCGTTCTTCTTACAATTCGCCGTTATGGGATGCTGGGGTATTGCCACCATCCACTTGTTTGAATTATCGCCAAACCGTTATAGAACCTTTGCCGCAGGGTTGGCATATCAATTGGGTAACTTGGCCTCCTCTGCTGCCTCTACCATTGAATCCACCTTGGGCAGTCGGTTCCCTCTTCCAGGAGGAATGTACGATTATGGTAAAGTCATGGCCATTTTCTGTGGCTGCATTTTTGCATTCATGCTCATTGTCGTGTTTTTGGGTCCAGAAAAGTTCCACAAGAACATTGAGGATGTTGCTCCAGAAGATGATGACATTTTAGACAAGGTCCGGAGTATTGAAGAGCAACACAAGCAAGACACAAACACGTCGTACCGTGAAGACGTTTAATTGTACACATAAATTGTATGTATTTGTATTTATTACGTTACGAATGAATCTGTTTTGTTAGTTGCTGCCGGCCAATGATGGGTTTGGAGACAAAGTCAGTGTTGTCTGATTAGGTGAATGCAAAGGCTGTGACAACTAAACAGTATGCACAGAGATTTGATACCCTTCAATTGCTCAGGCAAATTTCGCCACGGTCACCAACCACAACACATTCATCGCGACATTTAAAACAATCGACGCACTTCCGAAGGCAGCAGCAGACCTAATACAGATGATTCGAACAAGACCCGTCTTGGGCTGGGTGAGGGCGTTCCACACCTCTCATCTCGCTCGTAACACATTAGATGTTCGGGGCACTGTGCAAAAGTTGCCACAAATGACTGGTGCTGGCCCGTTCCCTGAGAAAGCAAAGTTTGAGGTTCTCGGCACCCCTCCCTCTTTGTTGAGCGTATCATTGCCAGCTTCTTCAGCTATTTATACTAGACGAGGGAGTGTAGTCGGAGTCAATGGAGAAATCCGAAACTTAACTTCCAAACTAACGATAGACCAACCACTTGCCCAGTTGGCACAACATTTACCTGTACTATATCAAAAAATTACAACGACAACACCAGCCACACTACTTCTAGGAACGAAATCCTCGCGATCTCCTTATTATGCAACTTTGCCAGTAGTTTCGGACTACAATTGGATTATCAGCCAGCGTAGGGCTTTGCTAGGCTGGACAGGGGATGTAACTGTCGAACCCTATTCAAAATTAAAGCTCTGGGGTAACATTGAGGCTTCTGGTCAACAGGGACAAATTGTTTTGGTTGGAGAAGGCAGCATCTTCCAGGTGGAGGTTGAAAGAGATCAATCTATAATGGTCAATCCTTCCAACGTTATTGCGTATACACGCCTCCCGATGGACAATAAGAGAAGCTTTGTTAAACTGCCACATACTAAATTAAGCGTTGACATTCCATGGCTTCGGAATTATGAATTACCAGACTGGGCTAAGAAGTTGGGATCTTTGGCTCAATCATGGGCTACAAAGCTCCTCTGGAGGGATGACATTGCATTAAAAGTCAACGGACCTAGAACACTGTTAATTCAAACAAAGACTTCTCCAATTAGCCATGTGTTGGACAAGAAGGAATTAAACGATATTGTGAGTAAAAAGTGTGACCAGCATGTGTAAATATTGTCCATAGTAAAAGTGACAGCTATATGCCGAATGTGAGAAGTTATGAAATTTCCTTTTTGTCTATCTCCTGCGTTACACAGACCAGTCAACAAATACTGATTCACGTCACCTTCAGTTGAGATATATATTATTATTACGTCACTGTACACTAGACTGAAGTCCAAACTTCCTTACCAGCTTGTTGCATCCATTCGCCCAATTGCTTAACTTCATCATCCCATTGAACAAGACGTTGTCGCATGGAATCGATTTGTTCCATGTTCATGACTCGAGGTTGTAACCAAGTAACTGTGACAGTCTTATCAACTTGATCTATGTGACCTTTGAGAAGTTCTAGGGAAAGTGCCTTCATAACTAAATGTTCGACTTCTTGTTCAGAGAGTTGAGTTTCCTTCGCGATTGTGCCAAAAGTGAGGACCCTCGACGAAGTAGGCCTCTGGAAAACCGCTTCAATTAACGCTGTCAAACAAATCTTTTGTTTAAGGAAAGGAAGAGAGTTTTGTAGTAACGGTTGCTTGGCCAAATGACCGCAAAGCCCTTCAAATGAGTTTACATCACCAGAGTTGAGGGCAAAGAGCAAGTCACACAGCCATTTGTAGTCAGTATTCTTCAAAGAGTCGAGAATTGGATGAAGTAACAGCTCGCCAAAATTGTATATCTTATCACCGAGTAGAGCGGCCACCGCAAGATCATAAGCTCGAGCTTGCTTTTGAACCAACGTCAAATCGTCCAAATTGATACAGGCCAAGTAGAGCAGCGCGTTTCTATAATATGTGCTAAAATCAGCCTTAGATTTATAGTATTCAGAATTAACTCCGTAAAACGCAGCGTTGATAATTGGGTCGATCGAATCAAACTTGTCGAGGATCTTGGAAGACTTGTCAAGCAACTCTCGGGCGTCTGTGAGTTCGTTCAATTGTAGCTTTACACGAGCAATTTCGATCTGAGAATAGACGTACGCGTCCTTGCTAGTGTCTGTGTTAACCTTGTTTGCAATGTTGGTGAGGAATTCTAACGACTCGGACGAATCGTTGCATTGTTGAGAAGCCGCAAGAGCAAAAGAAACCAGGCTTAATTGGTTGATCTTTGATTCAAACGTGGAAATAAACTGGGTGAATACCCTTAAACGGAGTGGTTTACTGCGGTCGTCAGAGAATAGCTCTTTGAGGCTGTCGGTGAGCTGATGCCATAGCTTCCGCTCCCACAAATCTTCCATGGTATAAAACAGAGGGGCTAATTCTTGATCAGCCTCCATCCTCAACGTTGAAAGGATCGTAGGAACATCATGATCTATATCCATTGCTGACATTTTTGGTTGTGTTTTGTGTGTGTGGCAAAGAAAGCTTGTGTGGATGAGCGAATGTCGTGTTGAGGAAGATGAAGCTCATTCGGTGTCGGCCCGATTGGGAGAAAACCCGAAAAAATAATAAATGCGCAGCCGCTCGAAACAGCTCCCTTATCGCCCTAAATGGACAGCTCTGAAGGGTGGTCTGTGTATGCTGAAGGAGGTGCCAATGTGCTGTATTCGAATGAGGACTTTATACCGGGCAGACTTTTGAGACTTCGGAAGAAGCACGATTTCAAAGTGTCCACCAAGGACGTGTACCGCTTTTTAAACGATGAATTACGTCCGAGAGTTGGGCCCAATTGGTTAATATTATGCGAGCAGATTGAAGTGCCGAAAGAGTTTTATACGCACTTACCGTTAAACGAAAAACTGGATACATCTGAGCCATACGGTCTTCTTTTAGATAATGCAAACTTTACGGAATTGGACCCAATTTCTGTGAAAAAAATTCCATTGAAGTACGGGTCATTGCGGGTATCCAAGTTGAAAGACTCTTCAACCAGTATTTGTCTCGAATTTAAACCAAAATGGTTAATCCAATCCCCTAATGCTCCGTCAGATGCATCGCAATGCCGCACATGTGCTCACCGGGCAATGACTGGGAGACCGAAAGGATTCTGCCCACTTGACTTGGGTTCAAACGATCCTGTGAGGATTCGGAAGGCTGTCGAAGAATTGATTGATGGTGTCGCTTCTTTACCTTTTCCGTTGACCGACATTCTAACCCAGTATTTCATCAAGACAAATCTACTGGACAGTCTTAAATCGCTTCAATCGTTGGATACGGAAGGCCCACTCACTACAGACCCCATCGAATCCGACTTTCTCATTGCAATGTCGGCCCGTGATTGCACGATTTTCATCCAGGTTCTTGACGAAGACATTAAAGATGGAGAGTTTTTCAAGTTTACCATTAACAACACTGCATATTGGATCAGGGCGAAATTGGCTGATCTTGATTTGAAGAATACTCTTAAGCAACAAAAATGGGCTTCTGTGGAGAAGTGCCTTGAGCCGTGGTACAACCATGTGCGAGGTAAATGCATATTTCCATAAACCCAGTTACACATAATCGAACTCACAGCTGTGGTTTTATATCAACGTTACATGTAATTTCACATTTGAATACTGTGATATATAACTACTTTATTACAGTGTAGCCACCCATTTTAGTTCTGGGTTGAACCACGATTTGCTCGTCCTCTACGAGCACTCGCGTCGCTCAAATCCCGAAGTCTCCAAGTAAGCTCCAATGTCTTGAAAGCATCCTGATAAGAGGTTAAGAATTTGTCAGAGTATAGACCTTGATCATCATCCAAAGTCTGAATCGCTTTCTTCCCAGAGATTTTCGCAGCATTGGAAAGAGCAGACCACATTTCATTCTTGTACATGTCGTCACCGGGGTAGTTGAAGACTTGTTCAACAGTATCACTGGCTGGGGAGCGCACGTATAGAACTGGGTCCTTGTAAACATTGACAATTCTCATTTGATAGCCGTCGGCAATAATGCAAATTTCATCTGAGAAATGAACGCCGTGAAGCGCAACTGCATGGGTGAATGACGTGACCGTGCCTGATTTATGTTTCCACGTGGCGGATGTGCAGAGAGGGATTCTATCGTCCGTTTCGAAGCCAGAGTCGTCAAAATAAACTGGGTATATTTTGCCAACTGACTCATCGTGCTCTAGTGTGTTAACTTGAACTGTATCCAGATCGACATCTCCGCCAAAATACCGAAGAAGGTCGCAAAAATGTGTACCCTGCTCGACCATTGGCCCGCCTTGATACGACTTGCGCCACCAATTCCCTTGGACACTCAGTTTATATGCATTGTTGTATCTTGCGTGAAGAGCCATAATTTTGAGGTTTTTTTGTTTAATAATTGACATCGCCTTTTGGACGACTTTTAAATATCGCATCATATAGCCAACTCCAATACGATCATTGAACGGGTTTAGCGCGGCCAGAAGATCATCAAGCTGTTCAGGCCGCGCCATCGAGATTGGCTTTTCAGTAAATACCATTGGTAATTTTGCTCCAAATATATTAATCAACTGGGCTTCTAAATTCCTGCCCTCAATGGTGGTTCCTCTAAAGTACGGTGGTGCGCAATTCATCACTAGATCTACTTTTCGGGAGCCCAAAAACTCCCTTGCATTGTCCAAGTTAATAAAATGCTTAGTCTCTAAATAGCACGTTGAATATGAAGAATTGGCCTTTTCTTTCAACACACTTAACGCACGTTCTTCATTAGGCTCCACAAGCGCCAACACTTTAAGCCGGTTTGCGCCTAGAAGGTCTTCAATCCTTACGGAATGGTTCCACGACACATTCGCATTGCCAAACGCAACCTCCCCGGCTCCGATGTACACGATATTCAATATGTCTTGGTCTTGTGTCATGGCAGAACGGTTTTGTTTTGGAACGGGCTTCAGATATTAGGACTTTAAATAATCCTGTACCCCACAAAATTCCGGTTATCAGCATGATCGGGCACGCGCCGGTTACTCTTTGGGGGGTTGCGAGCCGCAGGGTCGGAGGACGGTTCGCCGTCAACCTTAAATAATTTCTCGTGCCGATCAGTCTCACCACGGAGAGGTGGTTTCCGTCATATATGCGTGGCGACGGGTATGTTACCTTAAGGGGGATGGGCCTCCACACGGAGGCTGCAATTTATCCTCGGATAATTATCGGTTCTAGATGCATTTAAACGGCGGAGTGTGCAGAAAATTGGCCATATAGCTGTAATACACAATGGTTAGTGCACTCGAGTACATCAGGTCCAAGGGGACTGGCATTTCTTGTGACACTATGGATGTCACGATTGCCGAAAATTACCTGGGTCGTAAATACATCAACAGTACTTCAAATCAGGCAATCTGTCTAGGTGAACTCCAACGAGTCGGGAACGAGGATATCATAAGAAAAGCAGCAGAAGATGTGCAGAAACGTGAAGGGCTTGATCTAGACGAAAAACTCAATCAGACTGTATTTCGCGCAATGGCTGTTCTCGGTGTTAGAATGAGTAAATCCATTGAGGGCTGTGCTTTGACTCAGGCGAGCCCGAAACTCATTCATGATACGGAAGGCACCATTAAAAACGCCCGCCAGATTATTTCCGAGTATGAAGATTTGGGACTCTCTCGGGAACGAGTTATCATCAAAATCCCATCGTCTTGGGAGTGTCTACAGGCAGCGCAGGTCCTCAAGAAAGAGGGCATCAAAACTTTAGGAACTATGGTATTTTGTTTGGAACAAGCAATTGTTGCTGCTCAAGTTGGCTGTGTTGCAATCTCTCCCTATGTCAATCCGCTGCAAGTGCATCTCAACAAGGCGGAACTTTACAAGGATGTTGGCGACGACATTACCAAGCATGAAGGTGTAATGATTTCGAAACAAATCCAAGAATACTACTGGGCTCATAATGTCGAAACTCTCAACGTCCCAGCTGGTACTATTGGGATCAACGAACCGATTGCCCTGGCTGGTGTAGATGAGCTCACTCTTCCCGAAACCCTTCTCAATGGTCTTGACCAGCTTGCGGATTATAACGTTATGTCCATATTGGAGCGTCCGACTGGCACTAACTCATTTACGCCATTGACTGAAGCCGAGTTTCGCGAAAAATTCGCTGCCAACAAAACAGCAGCAGAAAATCTTGAATTTGCTGCGAATGCGTTTGGCAATTTTGAAGACACCTTATTAGACCTAGCACGGCAAGCTCTTGGTCTGTAATGTAGCAGCACTTGTATATAGTCCATGTTGTCGGTCAATAATGAATGTGCATAATGAAATACGTCATGAGTCAGCCGTGTTTTGTTTGCTTACCATCGACACAAGTATCATTGCACGTTCGGCCATCACGAATCGTGTTAAATTGGGAATTTGTATAGATATTATCAGCTGTTATCTTTGTGCTTATTTTACACGCAGCGGAGATGTGAATGTTTGGGCTTTAGTATTGCGATCGCATGCAAACCATACATCTGAGTAAATCAATTCACTGACAACGCGGTAGTCTTCCCCGGTTTAATAACCAACAATCTATGCCTCGGCAATTGCACGATAACGCGTAATATTCTCTCCGGTCACTCTTCTCCGCTAACGACAGAGCACATATTAGCAATCGACAATAATAATTTCGGCCTTTGTCCTCTCGAGGCGAAGGGCGCCGTCAACAAGTCTAACTCCAGTAGTAGCAGATATTTCCCAAAATTATGCATACATTCTCATCAATTTATTCTTTTAGCGCCCAATTGATGCTTTACCGGCAACACTTGTATAACGCACAATTCACTTTTCAAACTCCTTGAGTACCTGTTATCCCACTACGGTAGATCTCCGGATATCCTGACCTGTGATGGATCAGCCCCGCCATTAATGGCCGTTACGGAGTTCGGTGTTCCGGTGGGTGCCTCCGTCAGACTGCTTCCTAATCTATCGTAACTATGCAGATCATAGTGCGGCTCCTGCACCCCACACCACTTCAAACAGGACGATTACGTATTGTGTTTCACTGACAAGGCCCAACTCCATAGATCGTTTCGGAATTAATGGTCCGCCAGGCGGGGAGTTAGAGCGCACAGGCGTCGACATATAAAAGCGCAAGAAGCCAGAATAACCGGAGCATAAAGTTTTGTCTTCCTAAAATGTTCCTAGGACTCCGAGGAAACGCATTAGTATCTACCATTACAGCATGTTGCGGAACTGCTTTTATGTTGTTTGGATTTGATCAGGGAGTCATGGCCGGACTGGTATCAAGCCACAATTCGTTTGGGGAATCGTTTAATTATCCTGATTCAGTCATGACTGGGTTGATCGTGTCGATATATGAGATTGGATGCCTGGCCGGCTCTGTGATGGTACTATTTGCAGGAGAATGGTTAGGACGCCGTCGTGTAATTATTTTCGGAAATATTGTGCTCATAATTGGAGCCGTGCTACAGGCGGCGGCCTTCAGCATTCCACAATTGATCGTAGGGCGAGTGGTGGCAGGTATTGGCAACGGCTGTAATACATCTACCGTCCCAATGTGGCAGAGCGAAACCACACAGCCGAAGCATCGAGGGAAAACAGTGTGCATCGAAGGGTTCTTGATTGTTGTTGGCTGTTGCATTGCCTATTGGGTTGACTACGGCTTCAGTTTTACAACAAGCACTGTCCAATGGAGGTTCCCATTGGCTTTCCAGATATTCTTCGCATTGATAGTGGTCGCGCTTGCGCTAGTACTGCCAGAGAGTCCGCGTTGGCTAATTCGCCAAGGTCGGGATGAAGAAGCAAAGACAATCATCTGCTGTCTACACGGTAAGGGCGCTACTATGGATGACGCTGGTCCCCGATATCTGTACAATTCGATTACTGAAGCGATATACCTTGAGACAGAAGAGCGGGGTGAATTTTCCTACAAGGAATTATTCGGAGGCGGCAAGATGCAAAATTGCCGAAGGATCATGCTTTGCTTCCTATCACTGGCGTACCAACAACTATCGGGCATAAACCTGATATCTTACTATTTCCCTGTGCTTCTACGTGACATTGGCTTGTCTGCAGATATGAGTTTGTTAATCAGTGGGGTTGGGTTAATTGAATATGCTCTGGTTGCTCTTATCCCGATATTTGTTATTGAAAAAGCCGGTAGACGAACTTTGCTTCTGACAGGGGCGTGGGGACAATGCTTTTGCATGGTAGTTCTGGCTGCCACTGTGTATGCAAACAATCGGGTTGCACACGGGTTTGCTATTGCAGCATTATTTTTGTTTGATTCCTTTTTCGCGGTCAGTTGGCTGTCTGTTGCATGGCTATACCCGGCCGAAATCACGCCTCTCCGTATCAGATCGAAGGGGACTGCAGTGGCGTCCATAGGGAACTGGTTATTCAATTTTATGGTGGTAATGATAACCCCAGTTGCAATTGAAAACATCGGGTACCGCACTTATATTATTTTTGCGGTAATCAATTTGTCTGCAGTTCCAGTTGTATTCTTCTTTTTCCCAGAGACTACCGGCCTCACCTTGGAAGAGGTTGATGAAATATTCGACCTTTATTCCCAGCACCGAATTACTGCTGGTGTCCTGCAGAACCGTAACGTCAGGAGGACAATGCCAATTGAGCATACCATTAATGTCGAGTACGGTATGGACCATGAAAAGGCTTCAGAAGAACAAGTAGAGAGAGTCTCCGCGTCATCCTTAAGTTAAAGGCCGAATCCTCTCCTCATACAGCTCGTTGGAGTGTATATAATTTTAAATACATACTAATGTTTCTACGGAAGCTCAAAGGGCCGTTTAAAGCGATGGATCATATTTCTGGTTTTCAATTTCTATGTGTGTTGTTCATGGACAACTATATAATATCGTTCTTGGTCGCAAAGGTTAGTACGTATAAATTAAAACTTTGGGCCATTAGGACGCGTGCACAGGCAATGTGCAAAACCAGTGAGGGCAAAAGAAACATACTTACATTTCCCGCGAGTTGGTGAAATGAGTTTTATTTATATTTAATTAGTTATCAGCCGTCTCCTCATTTTCCACAAACTTTAGGCCGATTGCTCTGACTGGTCTTCCATCAGGAACATCCCATCCCACCACTCTAGTGTTGCGGCTTACTGGCGTCGTTACAACTTTAAACGGATTCAAATACATCTCTGTGAGAGTCAAATCACTCTTTGGCTTTGAAATTTTCAACTTTATGTATTTAACTCTTTCACCCAGTTTAGTGTTAATAATTTCCAACTTTCCCACAAGTGCAAAATTAGTAAAAAAAATGCGAGTAAAGCAGGTTCGAAATTTGGTGTCATTCCATGCCGTCAAACTGTATGTATGCATAGGTTCAGAATTCTTGCTCATAGAAAGTTGCTGATAGTAGCGGAAGGTGTGTAGTTATGAATCGGTGAAGCAAAAGGGCCGAGTTCTTCTCTAAAGGCGCATAAATTATAAACAGTAGCAAACCTTAACTCAAGTCCACGGTATAGGAACTACAGTGCTTTCTCCACAATGTTCACAGTCATATGCGGGGCCAATTAAGGCGACATAGTGATATGCATATCCATATAACAGCTACGCATATATGCATATGCATCGACCCAAAAATTGAGAACTTTGAATATCAACAACAGTGAAACGGGTTCATTATGTATATGCATATAAAGATTATACATATTCAAGGACAGGAAGCTCTTTTGTGCGAAAAATGAGAGCTATTCAAACGCTCTAGAGGAGGAACAATTGAGCGTATGTGCATATACATAGCCATGCATAACGCCAACCACGTGACCAGTGTATGCATATCTCGAGTGTTAAACATTACGTATGTAGATTTCATACACGAAGCTCGTTGAACTCCAATTTGGGGGCAGTTGTCCACTGTTCATATACGCTTCCTGTCTCCGGAGGGTCGGAGGAACGGGACCCGGCCACCGTGCTTACGTAACTGAATGGGGGTAACACGCCCCCAAGAAAGTATGTTATCTACTATATTATGGACTTTCTTTCGAAGCGTGGTCGACGGCGTCAGGAGCATATTAACGGTTAGGGCCCTCCGTATATTGCCCGTAACTGTGATCTTTGGTGGTTCTCCCAATGCTTGTTCTCCTAAGTGAGATAAGGCCACCGTCGGCTCCGACGGTTTCGGTAGTAGAAGGATCAGCAGAGCCTCATTTCGGACTCCACAAAGTCCACATCCCTACCGACCAGTTGTTATCAATCGAGGATCATCTTACAAACAACAATAATGTTTATTCGTCGTTTAGCAACTGCCACAACACGAATTAATAAGTTCATCTATAGACCCTATTCCACCACTGACCTCAAGAACAAAGGCCCGTGGGTGCAATATGACTTTATGTCTCCTACTGCAGCAGAACAACTGGACGCGTCGTTAGAAGGATATCTGCCAGTAGGCCGACATGCACGATTGGTTGGCGAGGACACCTCGCCAGGCTATCATTTAATCTACTTCAATCCAAAGAATGGCGAGCACACATTATCATCGGATGGATACGAGTCACATCAAAGTCCTGGTGCTGGTTATCCTAATAGAATGTGGGTGGGTGGCAAGATTGAGTACAACTTGGAATCACCGCTAAGATTGGGTGTGCCATCGTTTGCAAAGGAGACCATTGCCGATATTAAGCAAAGTGAACGTGATCCTGGCCGAATGGTGGTCACAATTGACCGTCAAATAAAGAATAAAGAGGAAGAGCAGTTTGACTGGTCGGTCCGCGAAACCAGGTCCCTGATTTATATGACTAAACAATCTGGTGACAGAACTGGTGTATTTGATCGATTCTTAAAGCCGCCTTCCGATGCCCCTGCCTATTCGCATACACTCAATCCGTCGTCCGTTCTACTTTTCCGATATTCTGCGCTCACGTTCAACAGTCACAAGATCCATTATGACAAGGAATATGCGACCAACGTCGAGGGACTTCCAGACGTAGTTGTCCATGGGCCATTGACAGTTACCCTCATGCTCCGTTGGTTCTCGACCACCGTTTTGGGAAACTTTGAAAACCTCCGCATCAAGTCGTTCTCTTATAAGAACCTTTTGCCAATGTTCCCTGGTAATGAGCTCACGCTGTGCTGTGAAAAGGTCGAGGAGGATTCGAAGAATATTAACGTCTGGATCCAAGATCATCGCGGTAGCCTTTCTGTCTCGGGCACGATGGAAGTTGA
>JAJLUK010000141.1:0-23707 GCA_030570055.1 Blastobotrys chiropterorum
AATGTTTATTACAAGGTAGTATTTGCTCTTGAAAAGTATGTTAGGCTGGTTACCGCACTACAGCGACCTAATACACCCACGTCTGGGATCTTGAAAGAACTTGTGGAAATTGCCGATATTTTACCCAATGCTCATCCATCGAAGGGACGTCGTAGGAATTTCAAAAAGACGCAAATTATATAGAATATAGGAATAAAATTGCTGCGAGATATAAGGAGTTTCCGGTATGAATTGTATCAACAGTCAGGTATGCATATTATCTTCAACATTGGGACGAGTTCTGTTCCAACCATCCCCGACTAACCGATCGAACTGGCATTATGCATAATTTGCATCTCCGCGAATTTGCGATAGAGCTGGATCTCGCCTATTTTATGATCACATGGGCACACTGATAATTAATACAATTATTAATTAATAATGTTACTTTACAACCCCCAGGTTTCAATACCAACTATATATATCTACGTAGCTATGCCATTGAAGTGCGGCACCGCAAATAAATATTATGCTTATGGTTATCTTTTCGTACCGTAGCCCAGACTGCAACATACGCACTCAAAAGTTTCATTTTCATATGCAAAACAAAATTTCCACTCCGCAAAGTCCTCCGATAGCTATCGATCCGCGTCAGCCACAATTAGAAGCCTGCTCATCTCGTACAAAATCGTAGCAGATTTAGCCGTTCCACCCTGAGGCCATTCGTATTATAATCTCTTCATTTACTCTCTCTGTCGGCCGAATAATACGGTCTTCTTGGTCTAGAATTAATCATCAAACCCGCGCGCGTGCGGCTTTTTTTAGGCGCAAATGCCCGATAAACCGGCGTCTGGTAACTAATTACAATATAAGGCCGGGGGCTACCCCATAAATTTGGATAACACACACACAGCAGCAATTCAACTATGGAAATCAGCGAATCTGTAGACTTGCGCAACTTGGAGTATGCTCCCAGTAGTCAGCAGGAGCAGCTGATCTGCCCTATATGCCACTTGGTATTGACGGACCCATATTCCACTGTTTGCGGGCACACATTTTGCAAGGAGTGTATTTTTAGTATCAGAGATGGCCTTGCGTCTGACCAAACTTTCCGCTGCCCTATAGACAGACATCCATTGGCCTGTAAGGATGATGTGACTCCATCTGCATTTCTTGTTACTAGTCTATTGAACGAACTACCGGTATACTGCCCGTTCCAGTCACGTGGGTGCCGGTATGAAGGCAAACGATGGATCATAGAAACTCATGTACACAAGGACTGTGACTATGTTAAAGTCCCCTGCCCAGGATGTGACAAGAATGTGCAGCGACGCTTTGTCAAGGATGTTGTTAGTGAGACCGCTACCGACAAGAATGAGTTGTGCGTTCATGTTAAGATATCATGTCCAAAAGAATGTGGCGACAGGTTCTCTAAATACAAACTAAACGATCATTTGGAAAATGAATGCATGAATGTTATGACAGAATGTGAAGCATGCAAGGCATCACTACCAAAGCCAGAGCTCACCGAACACCAAAAAACCTGCACCAAGGTAATCATATCCTGCGATGCATTGAAATATGGTTGTAATTGGTCTGGAACTCGTGAGGACTATACGGATAACCATCTTCGTGAGTGCACGTTACTCCAAGTGACGCCGGTGTTGAATCGGCAACAGCAACGAATGGAATCGCTAGAACAAGATAACAAAGTCCTTCGTTTCCACGTCGAACGGTTGACGAATTTGGCCAATAACAGTTCTGGAAATGAAACTGGCTCCACAGGAGCATCTTCTGACCCATCCTCCTTTAGCGATTCTGATCTGTTGCATATGTTTATGGAATGTGAACGCCTTCGAAAAGATGTGGATACACTAAACAGCTCGTTACGCGACTTGGAGGCGAAGCAGTCCATGATGATTATCCGGGAAAACTGCAGAACAGGCGAGGAAATTGCCAACCTGCGAGCTGGATTCAATGGCCTCAGACATCAATTGCACTTCCTTCTTGCAGAGCGACGATCCATGGCTAGTCTCTCGCGATACTCAACCGATAACCAGCCACAAACCTCATCTAACACGTCCCGTCCAATCTCCGAATTGTTTCAAGGCGTAAAGCTATAATAATCTCTTTGGGTTTGAATATTTTCGGTTATCGGACTGACTCCGTGCGCGCGGCGATGCTTGGATCTATCACCGAAAAAAAAAAAAAAAAAAAAGAGACAAAGACCAATCAGAAGAGGCGGCATGGACCACATGCTTACTCTTGGAAAAATATAAATGCAAGAGAGGTCCAGCATATAAACCATGGCACTAGAAGCAATGAAAATCAAGCCGTTTGTCCTCCAAGGTGCTGCGGCTAGCATTATCAATAACCCTCCCCTGCAGTACATCCAGATTCGGGAGAGCGGAGGCCCGGAGCAGCATCGACTAGCGTATGCCGGTGAAGACGGAATCACGATTAGTTGGAACACTTTTGACAAAGTAAATGAGCCAGTTGTGCACTATGGAAAGAACCCAGAAGTGTTAAATACGGTGTCGTTGGCAGGTGATTCCAGCACATATAACACTTCATCTACGTACAACAATCATGTCAAAGTAGTAAATCTTGAACCGAAGACGACCTATTACTATAGGGTCACTGATGACGACAATGTATACAACTTTACCAGTGCACCGACAACTGGGCCGAACGAGTCCTTCAATTTTGCATACGTTGCCGATTTGGGTACGATGGGACCACTGGGCCTGAGTTCAGGAGATAAAGACTGGAACTTGAAACCCGGGGAAACTAATACAATAGAATCATTACAGGCTCGAATGGACGAATACGATTTTTTGTGGCATGAGGGAGATATCGCATACGCGGATTATTGGCTTAAGGAGTCCATACAAGGGTACATCAACGACACTGTCATTTCGGATGGGCCAAAGATCTATGAAGAGATTTTGAATGCATTCTACAATGAGATGCAGCCAATTACTGCGTATAAGCCGTATATGGTCGGACCCGGGAATCACGAATCAAGCTGCACTAACGGCGGGCATGATGATGTGAATCCGCAATGCATGCCGGGACAAAGCAACTTCACGGGATATAATAATCATTTCAGAATGCCATCGAAGGAATCGTCTGGAATGGAGAATATGTGGTATTCATTCGACTACGGGCCAGTTCATTTTGTACAATACAATAGTGAAACGGACTTTAAGAATTATCCCGAGAAGGACGAGATTGATGACGTGAGTAATTTTGGCCAAAAGCATGAGCAGATAGAATGGCTCGTGAATGATCTTAAAAACGTTGATCGAACAAGAACTCCATGGATTATTGCAGGGGGACATCGACCATGGTACGTTGCAGGTAAAAAGAATGTTTGCAAACCTTGTCAAAAGGCATTTGAGAAGATATTCTACAAGTACAAAGTTGACTTGGTGTTGACTGGACACCACCACAATTATCAAGCCTATTATCCACAGTACAAAGGTAAAGTTGACAAAAACAAGCTCAACAATCCACGGGCTCCCCTATACATTCTGAATGGTGCAGGCGGACATTACGACGGCCTTGATAAGATTAAAGGGAAAAAACCCGACGGCTATATTAGCGGCCATAGTGTTTATGGCTGGTCCAAAATTACCATTCACAATGCCACTCATCTAACCCAACAATTCATTGCATCCGGGAACAATTCTGTCATGGACACTATAACCTTATATAAAGAGCATGAACAAAAGCAGAAGAGTTTAGTAGCTGAGATTAAACTATAAAATATTAACTTGTCATTGGAACTGTTAGATTATGGTTATTAGCACCATCATGAAATCTCTGTAATCAAAATGGATACACAGTTCGCTTGCTCTTTGCGCATGCTCGATTCCGCTTGCTTAGACCTTGAAGCTTATCTGGGTGAGAAAGGACCGCATCACCAATCCTCCCAAAACCCATTTTTGCACAGCGGCGGCAACGTTGGGCGTATATGTGAGACCATGCGGGAGTATGTGGCACATCTGGGCCGGCTCCCAACCGGCCAAATGAGGTTTTGAAATAATTGAAAAAAATTGACAAACAGTTTTCCAAGAATATAGTACGAAAAAGATGGTCAGAGTTACTCAAGTCAGTGAAGAACAAAGAGAGAAGGACACTGCTACCTTTGAAGCCAAGGTAAACGAATCTGACTACGCCGATACTGAAAGTGAAGTTTCTGAAGACGAATACGACGACGATGAACTCGAAAGCGAAACTATTGCCGAACGAATTGTTGCGTTGAAGGACGTTATCCCACCACAATATAGAACTAAGATCTCCACATATGCGTCTTCCTTGACCAGCAGCCTCAGAACCGGATTTTCCTACGGTGGCAAGGCCTTGTGGGTGGTCACCACCTCTAGTTTGCTGCTTGTGGTCCCATTATCCTTATCAATTGTTTCTGAACAACAACTCCTCGAAATGGAAAAGGAAATGAAGATGACCCAATCTACCAACGAAGTCCTCGCCCCAGGTGCCGAAGGCGGCTTCCAACAACCACCAACTGGTCAAGAACAGACCACTGCCTAAAAACTGTGTATATTTGTGTATATTTATGAAAAAACATCGCTACTCTCATGTCATCAGCATTCCAGCCAAAAGGGTAGTTTCATTTCATTGTACGGGATAGTTGTGCCGTCCTGTCGCAACAAATATCCAGTTCGCTTTTATTCTGTCTCAGTGAGAATCTCAAGACCGAATATCACGGGGCACGAGCGGATATGCCATAATCTCTACGCATTAATATTAATTGTATGCAATTTGCTAGTTGTAACTTGACGGTTAACAAATTCGGAACAAATGTTAATCGAACATGCCCGACAAAGCATACCATGTTCAAAAAACTGTATTTTATTTATGGTAAGAAAGAGCAAAAAAAAAAAAAAGAAGTCCATTTCATCTTTTAAGAACAGTAACAATAGTAAAAGGTATCAAATTGCGAAACAAAACAACCTAGCTTTAAGCAGTACCATAAACTGCTCTAGGAATTCTACCCTTAATCACTTCTATCTGGGGTTTGTTATTGTTATAACTTGCCTGAGCAATCGCAATAACACTGTTAGTGAGATCATACACAACATAGAATGCCCGAAGGAAATTGTCTCCAAGAAGGATAAAGTCCATACCTCGCTGAGTTTCCTCAATGCCAATATAGCATGAGTTTTGCGGGAAGGCAAAACCAGCAACGACTGGGTTGACAATAGTTTCAATAGGCCACAGGAAGAAATAATTTGGTACTGAAATGCTGGTGGCGCCAAAGTCCAAATTGAGCGCACTCGTAACGTTACAGTCGCAATAATACTTCTGGCCAATGGCAAATGATGGATTGGCATTCAACGTGACATGCATTTTGTCAATTACCGAGCTTGGGAAATAACTCAATGAGGTGCCAGAATCCAAAATAGCAGTTTGTGGCTTTGGTAACAAGCCACCTTTGTCCCGACCAGTACCCTTCATTTGATTCAGTTGGACACCAAGATGCTTTGGATGATTAATTCTTAGGGCCTGCAGTTTACCGGAGTACTTGGAGTGGTCTACCGCTCCAAACAAGATGTTCCCCTTCTTAGAGTAGAGGTTGTTGAGGTATAACGAATAGGCTGCAGTATTCGTTATTCCCTGGGAGACCAACTTCATGGGCAAGTTTTCATAATACACTCCTCGCTTTGCAGTGATTTCGGCTTCTGGACGGCCAATCCCAATTATACCTTGGGAAACGTCGCCCGTGTCAGCGATACCGAGAGATAACGACTTTACAAGCACGTTTCCAATCTGGAAGTTGTCAGTACCCCATTTACCAGTACTAGTGCCGATGCCATATTGGATTGTGTACGAAGTGCCGTTGGATTTGAAGGACTTACTTTGGGCTGGGTCGAAAAAGGACGCTGGCCTCTGTCCGTTTCCTCTAAATCGGGTATTTCGTGTAAATACCCAAGTGTCAGATGATCCAGTGTCAATTAACAGGTTTACCCCCTGGGCAGGAGTACCAATTCCGACCGTGGTGGAGTAGAAAAACTTTTTGTTGTCTAAATTGTCCATGTATTCTCGATATGCTCTGGCATGTATCGTTCCCTCAAGCTCCTCGGGAACGGGCATTGATCGCTTGTCAATTGTGTGAAGCTCTCGTTTGATCTCCATACGTAGCGCGCCCTCGGGCACGTCGTCGTCTTCGGCAGCAGCGACCCTGCATAACGCCGAAATGACTATTGCGGTGAATGTGCTCAAGAGCTTCATCTCTTTCCTTGGACCGTCTTTCGAGATCCCCGTGCCCAACTTTTATATCTAACCTTGAGTCCACCATGTGCTGCCATGCTTTCTTTCATCTCCCGAGAAAGTATGTTTGATTAGTAGAAAGGTTTCGTCAGTGTTGGATGTTTAACTCAACGCTCATGTCGCAGGATAGCTCGACGTCTGGTTCAACGGGCGTGGGTCGATCGCATCTGGAGCAGTCGCATCACGGACGTATTTTTATTGACAGTTCGTCAAATGTAATGATTAATTTCTGAGATGAAATCACCCGCAATTTGTTTTAATAAAGATCTCACTGGATCTCTTGGGATATTGCTTTATCCCATGATCCGCACGATTGCTTCAAAACCCTAAATTCCCCCACACTTGTATACGAGCGAGATGGGGTCCCCGTCTACCGCGTCGCCGACGAGACAAGGGCTTCTGTGGTTTCCCACACTCTTACCTTTGAAACAATCTCATAACACTAGGTCCGCAGCATTTTCGCCATATGAAGCACCACACCGGAAAGACGGAGAAACAGTCGCAATCAAACCAGCCCAAACTCTAAGCCTATCAGCGGAATGGTTTGCTAGTATGACACAGGCTCATAGGGGTCGGTTTAGGTTACAATTGGCCTGGGGCCGAGGTGATGGCGACGGAGATTCAGATAAGAAGCATCCATTGCTCCGGATATTCTAAACGATCCGACATGGCACAAATCTTCTCGGCAATTGTGAGCTCCGTGTGCCGACACTAGAGAGGTTTGAAAGGTTATCCGAGGCGTATTAAGTACGGAGTTGGATCAGTCCGCAAAATCCTGTAACATCACATTGACGCTGTCCTTTCCCAGGCAAGTGCTATTAAGAGCTACCATTGTTGCTCCGTTCCAAGACGAGAAACTGCCGAGCAGCTAGAACCCTCCGGCGGGTAGGTGTGCCCTGCGGGCGGCCTTCTTTTCTAGAAAAGAAGCAAAAGCACTGGTCAATGCCTCGCAGAGCTACCTTTTTTGCTTCTTTTCGGAGAAAAAAGAAGCCGCCGGAGGCATCGCACCCGCTAACACCAACTGATGGGCATGTACCTTCCTTGAAGAAGCAGTTGGGATCAATGGGCCATGCTATAGTCCGACCAGCCGCACTCCTCTAACCTGACTCCCTCCAGCCGCATATCGAGCCTCACTTTTTGCGGCACTAACCGCGCCGCATGCGTTTTGCGAAAGAGAGCGCGCACGCGTGTATGTGTGTGTATTTTCTTTTGGTGAATTCATGTACGCGCAAGAGACGCGGTACCAACAATTTGTCATGGCTGGCGACCGGGGGGTGAAGTGTGGTGAGTTTCTTTTTTTGGCGGAGGCCCAGAGTTTGGGAAGCCTTCCGGGATCTGCGAGCGGAATAGCCGGGTCCTATTGGCCAGCAGCGAGGCGGCTGGGTGGTGGGTGTGGGCACCTTATGCATGCAAGGAACATACAGCCGAGGCGGGAGGGCGAATAATGGACCGGGATGGTCCTGCTGCGTCTGTGCAGCGGTAGTAGGGGATGATGAGGTTTGACAGACCGGGGGGTTGGACGATGACATGAGCAGAGTAGAAGGGACTAGCGGGTTTTTCTCTTCAGGGTCCTCTAACGGAGATTCACATTCCACCCCGATCGTCGGCGTTGAGCGGTGGGTGGTGAATATTTTTTCACACTATACGTGTGTATATGTTTATCAGTCAGTTGGGTGTTCGATTGGGGGAATTTGAGTGCCAATCATCGTGCAGGTGAACTTGACACTGACAGGTTTTAGGTGGACAGCTGGGTCCGCAGGGGGACATTTTTGTAAAACTGTCATGGTCGCGGACTAGTGTGTGGAAGCGCAATATACGAGCTCACTGTGGAGAGTGGAGCCGAATTATTTTTGGGTCCTGTCAGGTCGGTCTCCACACACACAAAGGCCTTATTCAGGGGCCCGAGCGTAATGTCTCAGAGTGACACGCATATGGTTCAATTTTACCCTTCTGGGACCTGCGAAAATTTTGGAGTCCGTGCATATAATATGGGCAAGAAAAGCAAATCGGGATATATAATACGAGAGAGGGGGCACATGCATCCTTTCTTTCTTTCTTTCTTTTTTTTTTTTTGTCCCTTATTAATTTTTTTTTTCCTCTTCCTCCTCCATAGACACTTTACTAATGCCCTCTTCCTATCGAGACGATTCGTCCGCAATCAGTCTCAGCACCGGTCGGGACGACAGTCTGGAAAGCTCGTATGGAGTGGCTCAGAGCAGCTTCCAGTCGGACCG
The DNA here is from genome assembly GCA_030570055.1 of Blastobotrys chiropterorum. Taxonomy (NCBI): domain Eukaryota; kingdom Fungi; phylum Ascomycota; class Dipodascomycetes; order Dipodascales; family Trichomonascaceae; genus Blastobotrys; species Blastobotrys chiropterorum. Next base: position 8,511 of record JAJLUK010000141.1, read on the forward strand.
GTATTATGAGCTCTCTCAGGAGAAGAAGGACGAACTGGCGCTGCGCATGTGCAAGGACCTTACCGATGACAAGATGGATGTGACCGAGACCGATCTCGACATCCTCGTTTCCAAGATTGGGGACATTTCGACCGAGGAGAGCGAGCGGATTATTCAAAACTCCCTGACTACTCATCTGGACGATCCAAACTTCCCCAGAGACAATCTGACAACGTTGGAAAATCTCATCAACCCGGAGAATGCACATCACAACAAGGTCCACAACCTCAAGGTCCAGGCGGCACTGATCCAGCACCATGCGCCGTATACGGAGGTTCGATCGATCTGCGACCCGACCGACGATCCAACCGAGCTGGTAGAATCCTTCCGGGCATACTTGTTGGGCAGCATCTGGGTCATCATTTCCACTGGGGTGAACCAATTTTTCGAGCCCAGACAACCCCCAATCTACATCTCGGCAAGTCTGCTGCAATTGCTCGTGTACCCCTGTGGTCGGGCGTTTGAATATCTGCCCGACTGGCGGTTCACCATTGGAAAGCAGCAATACTCGCTGAACCCAGGGCCATGGACATACAAGGAGCAGACATTGGCCACCATCATGTTTGGCATCACTGGTCAATTGGCGTACGTGGACAATCAAATCTTCGTGCAAAAGCTCAAACAGTTCTACGGCAACGATTGGGCCGACGCAGGGTACCAGATTATGCTCATCCTGTCGACTCAATTCGTTGGCTTTGGCCTCGCAGGCCTCTTCCCGAGCATCCTCGTCTATCCCATCGACCGGATATGGCCCACAAACTTCCCTACCCTTGCATTGAACCGAGCATTACTCAAACCGGATGTTAGCCCGCGAATTGCCGCCAACGGATGGCGCATCTCGCGGTATCGATTCTTCATTTACTGCTTCACCGGCATGTTCGTCTATTTTTGGCTCCCCAACTATTTATTCACAGCCCTTTCCACGTTCAACTGGACCACCTGGATCGCGCCGCAAAACTTCAACCTGGCCGCGATCACAGGTTCCATTTCTGGACTCGGAATTAACCCGTTCCCAACGTTTGATTGGAACATTATCGACTCTATGATCCATCCGTTGGTGACGCCATGGTTCGCCAATGTGTCCACATACATTGGCGCCCTCATTGCAGGGACCATTGTCATCCCTGCTGTATATTACAAAAACATGTACAACACTGCATATTTGCCCATCAACTCCAACATGGTCTTTGACAACACAGGAATGCCATATTCCGTCGGCCAAGTCCTCTCCAAAGACGGGATTATCGACAAGGACAAATACGAGGAGTATTCACCGCCCTTCTACACTGCAGCCAACCTTGTGATTTATGGCGCCTTCTTTGCCCTCTACCCAGCTCTCATCATCGACACTGCATTGAGCCATTGGCGAGAGGTACAAAAGGCCGCAATGGACTTGTGGAAGATGGTCCGGAATCGCGGGCGGATGATTAATTCGTTTGACGATGCCCACAGCAAGATGATGGCTTCCTACAAGGATGTGCCTATTTATTGGTACCTGATTATCCTTATAATCTCCCTTGTGCTGGCCATTGTAAATGTGGAGATTTATCCGACTGAAACTCCTGTGTGGGGGATCTTTTTCGCTCTCGGTCTCTCACTGTTATTCCTTCTCCCCCTAGGCTTGATTGCATCCACCACCGGCATTATGATCAGTCTCAACGTGCTCACAGAGCTGATTGCCGGGTATGCGGTTGCAGGCAAAGGAGTGGCAATGATGACCATCAAGGCGTTTGGCCTCAACACCAATGTCCAGGCAATCACTTTCCTATCCAACCAGAAGATGGCCCATTACGCCAAAATCCCTCCTCGGGCCACCTTCAAGGCGCAAATCTTGGCAACTTTCATCCAAGCTTTTGTCATCATTGGCGTCGTCAACTGGCAGGTGAGCCATTATCCGGACATTTGCACACCCCACCAAACTGACAAATTTACATGTCCTACTGAACGGACCTATTTCTCTGCATCCATCATTTGGGGGATCATTGGACCGAAGCGGGTGTTTCAGTACATGTATCCGGTATTACAATACTGCTTTATTATTGGTGCCGTAATTCCCGTCCCATTCTGGCTCATTAGAAAATATCGGCCAAAATCAATTTTGCGGATCATCAACCCGCTCATCATCATCTTTGGCATGGTTTCCTATGCTCCATACAACTTGTCGTATTACACCCCAGCAGTGTACGTGGGCGCCTTCTTCCACCTCTATGTACGCAAGCGGTTCAAGATGTGGTTTGAGCGGTACACCTATGTTCTCGCCAGTGGGTTTTCTGCGGGCATTGCATTGAGCGCAGTGATCATCTTCTTTGCAGTTCAATACAATCCCAAGGGCCTCAAGTGGTGGGGGAATACTGTCAGCAGCGCTGGTATTGACGGTGGAATGGGGCGAACTTCTCTCAAGCCAATCCCAGAACGAGGCTATTTTGGTCCAGAACGCGGTCACTTTCCTTGGTAATTTTATGTAATGTTATAACGACGTTAATGACACTCTTATGATCGAAAGAAACATAGAAGCTATCTAACATAGAAGCTATCTTAGAGAAAAATCTCCGCAATCCCGGCATAGTGAGCACTAAGCTCGAGCGCCTACCCACCCCACATCCCCCACCCACCCAGTTCACCAATTACTAATCCCCCGCGTTTAGCTTTAGTATAACGCGTACGAGTCGCCAAGGTTGCGGCTATGATCGGACCACTAATCGTGTGACCGGCGGGTTTCGGTCGGCCCGTGTTCCGACGGTGGCCGGATTTGATAATCTAATCTGATCGGAGGGAAATTTTTCCTCTTTCAAATACGGGAACGGACACAACACTTAGCACGCTTACACCACCACGTTCACCATCATGTCGTTCGAGGAATACTTCTCCGTTCAGGTCTTCTTCATCATGTTCCGGGAGACCATGGAGACTGCGGTGATTGTTTCGGTGCTGTTGGCATTTTTGCATCAGGGCTTTGGCGAGGGCGCAGCAGTGGGAAACGACAAAATCAAGCGACGGCTCCAGGTGCAGATATGGGTAGGCGCGTTGCTCGGACTGTTTATCTGCATGATCATTGGCGCCATCTTCATCTTCTCTTTCTACTATCTGGGGAAGAACCTGTGGAATGCCACCGAGAAGATCTGGGAAGCCACCTTCAGTCTTATTGCATCCATCATGATCACGGTTATGGGCTTTGCTATGCTGCGGCTAAACAAGATGAAGGAGAAATGGAAGATAAAGATGGCCAAAATCATCATCTCTACCCACGAGGGCCAAGGTGGGTTTGGACTCAAGAACCTGAGTCGACGCTATGCAATGGCAATCCTCCCACTCATCACAACGTTACGTGAGGGCTTGGAAGCCGTGATATTTTTGGGCGGCATTGGCATCAATGAGCCAGCGTCTTCCTTCCCATTAGCCGCATTAGCAGCCATTTCCTTAGGGTTGTTCATTGGCTGGCTCATGTACACTTCTGGGAACCACTGCTCGATCCAATACTTCCTTGTTGGGTCAACTTGTTTCCTCTATTTGGTCGCGGCGGGCCTCTTTTCCCGGGGAATTTGGTTCATTGAGCTCCAAGGGTTCATCAACCGGGTGGGGCAGGACGTGAGCGAGATGGGCTCTGGGCCTGGCTCCTATGACATTACGCGATCAGTCTGGCATGTGAACTGCTGCAACTCGCAAACTGACGGCCCATGGATGATTTTTAACGCGATTCTCGGATGGCAAAATAGCGCCACCTACGGCTCGGTCATCTCGTACAATCTCTATTGGTTGTTTATCATTTTCGTTGTGTTCTGCATGGGCTACAAGGAGAAACACGGCTACCTGCCGATTGTGCCTGCGAAATGGCAGAAGAAGCGTGTGCATCTTGTTGACCAGTACACCCCTGAAGAGCGAGAGGAGCTTTTGCGACGAGCTGCCCAGATTTACTCCGAGGACCATCACAGCGCTAACCAGAGAGAATCAGTAGACTCCAACACCCCTCTCGTGACGAACTGACCCCTTTTTTGGACGTAATATGTAAATGAACACTTACCCAGCTGGGTCCAACGCCGTTTCATACTCACTGTGCCCAACGGGCAAAGGTTATGGCTGAGAGAGCTACCTTTCTTTTTTGGCTTCTTTTCGGGGAAAGGAAGTCCCCTTGAGACGCCAGACGCCTCCGAAGGTACACGTGTGCTATGGGCGGCCGTCTTTCCCAGTAACGAAGAAAAGTACCTGCCGTTGGCTCGCAGAGCTACTTTTTTTGGTTCCTTCAGATAGCCGTGTTTTCCAGAAAAGAAATGGAAGCACTGGTATTATCTTTCTCTTGTTTACGTTGGAGGAAGAACACTGTACGGCTCTCACACGCAATACGTTATTTGCGCCATAATTGACTCACTATAGTTGCTGTGCATTTCCAAGTATGTGGTACATGTTGGATATTACCGCGCATGACGTTTTTTTGGCGGAATTATCGTTATTTGTGCTCACTTTCGAATGTTGACAATAGGACCTGAATTTCTAATACTCTTACGCATACAACGTAAGACATTTTAAATCTATACGACCGAAATAGTTCAACGCATGTCTTGATCTATAGCCAGAATTATGTGCAAAACCGAGTTTAGCAAGAGAAAAAGCAGAAAAACCGCCTATCAACAGCGGGTTCAAAGTGCTTGAGTTATCTAGAATACAAATCTATCAAAAGATGAGGGGGAAGTCAACAACCGCGCTCAGACAGGTAATCAACTCTTCATCCTTCGTAAACGCTCTCGCATTGACCAAATATCGTCCTGGCGGAACTTCATTAGGCAGCTCAACAACCTTCTTGATGGTCTGCGGACCTTTTTCTAATGGGCATTCCATGTCGACATGACTGATCTGCTCACACAAATCAAATTTCTCGTTTACTAGTCGAATATAGCCATAGCGGACATCGACTTCAACAAATGCGCCCTCCTCAACTTGTTCCTTGAGGACCCCACTGGCCTCAATGGTCAAATTTGCGCCCTTCAGGGGCGGGTTAGGGTCAATATTGATGTAGTCAATGTTTAGCAAACGTGGTAGTTCCTCGTCGCAGAGAACAAACGGGGATTCGCCAGGAACAGGTTCTGAACTCTCCTCAACTCCACCATTTCCAAGAAACGGCTCTTGGATCTTAATCCCAAATCCTGCCGTCCACCCGCTGAAGAGAGCTCCAGAAAGTAGAATCGAGTATAATCCCTTAACATGCATCGTTCCAAAACTATAATGAGAGTTGAAAGCCAGTGTGTGTGTAAGTATGTGTGTAGTTATAAGTTAAACGACCGCAACTGAGGGGCGCCCTTGCCACACCTCCTCCTTAAAAAGTCCTACTGATAAGCGTGGGCTGCGCGTACGCGCTGGCTATCAGCACCACCAACCTTTGTTTCCGCAGTTTGGATATTAAGAAATTGTTCCTTTCAAAGGTGCTATATATACGACGTGTATGAAGAAATTGCCTGTCTTCAAATAAAATGATGTACATGTGATCAATGTACTAACTGGTCGTTATCGTGGCGTTGTTACAACATTTCCATCGATATCCGTGCTACGGCCTCCAAGAGTTACATTCGCGCTCGGCTCTTGCCCACTGACCAAAAAAAAAAAAACTCCCGAATGATCCATGTAGTATGGAAATAGAATAATCCAAAGGCCTATCCAACACCAAACTTGTCAAGAGTATGTTGGTAGCTATTTCTTGACTAGTCTCTATCAGGTTTCGCGCTTGCGCGGTTCTTATCAGTAACACTAGTGCTGGTGCTTAGACTAACACAGCAGAGCAAGGTTTAGGCAATATAGACGAAACCCACATCATTTTAAAATAATTGTTTTTCTTATATGCATACAACTCTAAATATTAAATCGAATCAAATATATGTTTAAAAAAAAAAAAAAGCGTTAAAAATGTACCCAATAATAACAGTGAAAATAATGAAACAAAAATGAGAATAAATAGATCAGTGTCGTTCGATAGCTCAAAGTGGAATCATGTAGCCAATTCCACAGGAAGTATTATCTCCATTCTTACATCGACAGTCAATCAATTTGGACAAACAGTTAGCACGATCCAATGGATTCCAACCCCGCTTTCTGTTACAGACGTTCCAATCCTGTACACATCCATTGATACAACTTCCATCTATTTCCCTAGGCACACCATCTCCGTATGCCACACAACCTCCCTTTCCTTCTGCTCTTTTTTCATCCGAACGTCTACTCAAATTGTAATCCGTTGAATCAGTTGGAGTTGGTCCGTTGATTGTCCCTATAACCACTCCACTCAGTTGAGCTGGGTCAGCACTAGTCGGTATCGGAGTTGGAGATGCCTCTCTCAATGTAGTAGTTGCAGGAATGTCAGCAGAGGAAAATCGGCTTGTTGGACCCCCAGAGTCTGTTCCAGCGCTCTCATCACTTCCTTCTGGTAAAATCTGGCTAGTGATGGTTGCTCCTGGAATAGTTGTTCCAGATACTGTTGTTCCGCGGATTGTAATCCCCGGAATTTCGTTGCCGCCAATCACACTATTTCCACCGATTATGGTGCCTGCGACACTTGTACTTTCCTTAGTCGCTCCTGGAATTTCTGTGCCAGTGACTGTTGTCCCCCGGACTGTGACCCCCTCGATGGTCGTACCCGCCCTCGAGATATCTGGAAGAGAAGCTCCTGGTACCACGGTTCCCTGAAGTGTTGTGCCCTGTACAGTTACTCCTGGGATGGTTGTACCTGGAATTACAGAGCTAGTCGCTTTGATCGTTTGTTCCATAAGGCTCTCTGGAACAGTGGTTCCCGGTATAGTCGTTGGTGTTACTGTATTGCCCAGAATGGTTGTTCCTTCAACCACCCTTTCAGATACTGTGGTTCCTGTTTGTGTGCTGGGTGATATTGTGGTTCCAGGTACAGTTTGCCCCGGCATTGTACTTCCTGATATAGTCTTTCTTGGGATTGTGTTTCCCGGGATCGTGCTTCCTGGAATAGTCGTTCCTGGGATTGTGTTTCCTGGAATTGTGCTTCCTGGGATTGTCTTTCCTGGAATTGTGCTTCCTGGAATTGTCTTTCCTGGAATTGTGCTTCCTGGAATTGTGCTTCCTGGAATTGTCTTTCCTGGAATTGTGCTTCCTGGAATAGTCTTTTCTGGAATTGTGCTTCCTGGAATTGTCTTTCCTGGAATTGTGCTTCCTGGAATTGTGCTTCCTGGAATTGTGCTTCCTGGAATTGTGCTTCCTGGAATAGTCTTTCCTGGAATTGTGCTTCCTGGAATTGTCTTTCCTGGAATAGTGCTTCCTGGAATAGTGCTTCCTGGAATAGTGCTTCCTGGAATAGTGCTTCCTGGAATAGTGCTTCCTGGAATTGTGCTTCCTGGAATTGTGCTTCCTGGAATTGTACTTCCTGGAATAGTCTTTCCTGGAATCACTAGAGGCGGCGACTGTTGCGGTTGTTCATGGTTATTATTAATCATACCGCCATTATTCGGCAAGGTGGAGGATGGAGTGTGGACATTATTAGGATTTAGTGTTGTCGTCACAGTGACAGTGACAATAGACGGTGGAGATGCGAAAGTTGGTGCTGGTGGGACCGTAAATCCTGGTATCACGCTAGTGGTCTGACCATCCATTGACGGTTGCACGGTGACAGGAGGGATAATTTGGCCTGGGACCAGGTTCGGTGGGTATACCGTAACAGTCTTTCCAGGTTCACATTGTTGCGGTGAAATGAACGGGCTGTTGCCTCCATTGTTAATCGGGCTGCTTGATAACCTAGACGACTGACCAGCATTGTGGTTGCTGTTACGATTAGGTTCACCATTGTGTGAATGGCTGTTGTCGCTAGGAGGCGTAGGTCCATCACCATTGTGTTGGCCATTAGCTGGGCCACTGTTTGGACCTGAGTCTTTATTAGGCGGCAATGCGCCACCGCTGTTCGACGGTCCATTCTCATCCCCAGATGGAACACTAGGACGTTGACCACTGTTGTGGTTATTATTGGTAGGTCCCTCATGCACATTGTTTGACGGGCTACCGTGGCCATTGGCTGGTGAGTTCCCGTTGTCATTGCTATTTTGGTGAGGCGGATTATTGTGGGTAGGTCCATTGCCATTAGGCTTGTGTGCTGGCTGTTGTGGCAGCAATGGCTCTTCCGGCTGTTTGGGCGGTTGTCCGTTGTTGTTGGTAGCCCCACCGTTGTGAGGATGTGAAGGGGTTTGAGACGAACCTGGAGACTGATTACCGCTGTTTCCAGGGGACACGACTGGCGGGTGTTGGGGCTTATTCGGCTGTTGGGGTGGATATGGTTTCTGTGGTGGATATGGCTTTTGAGGTGGATAAGGCTGTTGTGGCAGATATGGCGGTTGAGGTGGGTATGGCTGTTGAGGTGGATGCGGATTTTGAGGTGGATAAGGTTGTTGAGGCGGATATGGCTGTTGAGGTGGATAAGGTTGTTGAGGTGGATAAGGTTGTGGAGGTGGATAAGGCTTCTGTGGTGGATTAGATTGTTGAGGTGCGCAGTACGGCCCTTCGCATCCCGGAGTGGTTGCGGGCGTACTAGCTCTAGAGGTGTATTTAGATGATTGAGAAAAGCCTGGTTGGCAGTTTGGTCCCACACATGACTGTGATGGAGTTGAAGCAGACGGGTGGCCATTATTAACTGGGAAAGTCGGCAATGCTGATGGGCAAATCTGCCCGTTGCAAGCTTGCGTTGGTGGATTCTTGCAATCAGGCCCCACGCAGTTGTCTGGATGCGGCGTTGGTGTAAGCGGCGGTCCTCCATTGCAATCATGTCCGTTACACGGTTCACGAGATGGTTGGCTTTCACCAGGTTTACTGCACTCTGAACCATTTCCGTTTTCCATATCATTGCCGTGACATTTGGAATTGTCGCTGCTGTTATTGGTTGAACCGCCGTTTGTTGGTACAGCTGGAGGAGAGGGATATATTGTCGGAATGGATAATCCTGGTGACATAGTAACCACCGTTGGGTTGATTGTAGTTCCCGGAATAGTAATGCCTGGGATTGTTTTCCCTGGTTTTGTAGATCCTGGGATAGTACTTGGTGGTAAGGTACTTGGAGAAACAGTCGTTCCCGGTATAACCTCACCTGGAATGTATGTTCCTGGAGCGATACTACCAGAGAGGATAGTTCCAGGAACAGTGGATCCTGGTATTATCTGTTCAGATATGGTCGTCCCTGGAATCGTTGTTCCAGATATAGTAGTTCCTGGAACAGTACTTCCTGAGATGGTAGTCCCTGCAGCAACGCTTCCCGATACAGTGGTTCCTGGAACAGTGTTTCCCACTATTGTGGTGCCTGGAACAGTACTACCGGGGATGGTCGTTCCTGGTATTATACTACCCGAGATTGTTGTTCCCGGAATTTCGCTACCAGGTATGATCGTTCCTGGGATTGTGGTTCCATAGATTGTACTTGCTGGTACTGTTGTTCCAAAAATCGTTGTCCCGGGTAATGTGGTTCCAGGGACAGTGGTACCTTCGACAGTCGTCCCTGGGATGGTGGTTCCTTCCACAGTCGAACCTGAAATAGTGGTTCCTGGTATGGTTGTTCCTGGTACTGTCTTACCAGTGTTCTTAGTGTAAATAATTGTGGTTCCCTCAATTGTTGTTCCGGGCACAGTGTATCCAGATATCATCGATCCAGGTAACGTGTTCGCTGGAAATGTAGTTCCTGGAATTACAGTCCCCGGTCTCGTCGTCCCTGTCATTGTAGTACCTGGTATTGTGGTCACAACATAGCTAGTCATATGAGAGCTTGAAGCGGAGAAGGAGAAGCTTGTCGAGAAGGAGGAGCCTGTCGCACTTGAAGTGGAAAAGGAAAAGCCTGTCGATGATGAGCCAAAACCACTACTAGTGAGACCTGTGGTGCCACTCAGTGTAGCTACAAATAAGAGTTAATAATCTTCCACAGTAATAAAGGAAAATAGAATAAAGATCAATGCCTACCGGTTGACTCAGTTGTCGATAAAAAAGAACCTAAGTATGGTTAGCGGATTGCTCGTGAAAAAAAAAAAAAAAAAATTCGGAACTTACTAGATGACCCGCATTGGTTGACAGTTTCAGTTGCTGCTGCCGTGACAGTTGCTGTAACAACAGACGAATTCGGTAGAGTTACGGTCGATGCGGAACCAATAACAGTGACTGTTTCCATAGCACCGACAGACTTGGTTTCGATGACTGTCGAAGCTTCTCCAGGAACAGTCACCGTCATTCTAGTGCCGCACATGGTTTCAGTGTCAAATGGTGCATTTTCGGTAACAGTAATAGTTTTTCCAGCACCAAATGAACCAGTTTCAGTGACAGTAGACACTTCTCCGGTAACCGTAACGGTAGACACTTCGCCAGAAACGGTTTGGGTGATTGTCGAAGCTTTGCTGGTAACCGTTACGGTTTCATCGCCCCCAACCGACGTGGTTTCTGTGACTGTGGTATAGTCGCCTGTAACAGTTACAGTAGCTTCGTTCGCGGAGACTGTCACGGTGGAAATGACTCCTTTATCAGTAACCGTGATCGTTTCGTCGGCACCAACAGATCTGGTTTCAGTAACTGTCGTAGCTGCACCAGACATTGTTTCTGTAACTGTGGAGATTTCACCAGAAACCGTTTCAGTTACAGTTGAAGCTTCTTTAGTTACCGTTGCAGTTTCACTAGCCCCAACAGACTTGGTTTCGGTAATAGTTGTAGCGTCACCAGACATTGTTTCAGTGATTGTAGTAATCTCACCAGACATTTCTTTGGTAACGGTTGAAGCTTCGCCAGACGCAGTTTCGGTGACCGTAGCTTCCTTAGTAATAGTGGCAGTTTCATCTGCTCCAACAGACTTAGTTTCAGTGACGGTTGAGGCTTCACCGGAAACCGTTTCAGTGACTGTTGATGCCTCGCCGGACGTAGTTTCAGTGACGGTAGAGGCTTCACCAGACGTTGTCTTGGTGACTGTGACAGCTTCGGTAGATACTGTCTCCGTTACCGTCGACAGTCGGCCGCTAACTGTAACTGTGGACGCCTCACCAGTTTTAGTTTCGGTAACGGTGAGGCCTGTGCCTGTAATGGTAGTAGTAGGGCCAGTAATGGTAACTGTTTCACTCGCTCCAACTGACTTGGTAACTGTGACCTCTTTATCAACGCTGTTGACACTAATACTCGTACGTGTCTCTGTTACCGTTGCAGCCGGTAATGTGACCGTAGAACCAGTTCCTGATTGGAAACTGGTTATGGTTATAGTGGAAGCCTTCTCAGTGTCTGTAATGGTAGAGGCTGGTAAAGTCACTGTTTGTCCAGAGCTGATTGAAGTAACTGTAAGGGTCTTGGTAGCTGCGGACTCAGTGATAGTTGAAGCCTGTTGGGTACTAGTAACTGTGAGGGTTTGAGTAGCTGACTCAGTGACTGTAGAAGCCTCTGCAGTTTCAGTCACTGTGTCAGCACTTTCAGTTACTGTTGACGCTTTTTCAACGCTGGTAACTGTAAGTGTTTGTGTAGCAGCTGATTCCGTCACTGTAGAAGCCTGTTGAACGCTAGTAACCGTAAGAGTTTGAGTAGCTGCCGATTCAGTAACCGTAGATGGTTGTTGAACACTAGTAACTGTAAGCGTTTGAGTGGATGCTGACTCAGTGATTGTCGAAGCTTCGGCTGTTTCAGTGACTGTCTCAGCGCTTTGTGTGACTGTTGATGCCTTCTCAACGCTCGTAACTGTAAGAGTTTTTGTGGCCGCCGATTCAGTAACAGTAGACGCCTGTTGGACACTGGTAACTGTAAGGGTTTGAGTTGACGACTCCGTAACTGTAGAAGCCGATCCGGTTTCAGTCACGGTAGATGCCTGTTGGACACTAGTAACTGTAAGGGTCTCGGTGGATGCTGACTCCGTAATTGTGGAAGTAGGAGCTGTCTCCGTAACTGTAGATGCCATTTCTGTGACGGTCGGTGGTGTTAAAGTTTCCGTGACAGTTGATGGCATTGGCGCAGGCGGAGTGATTGTTACAGTTTCTGTGGAAGCTGGTTGGGTTACAGCAGGAGCGGTTGTTGTGAGTGTGACGGTGGAAGCAGACACGGTAGTGGTAGGGCCAGTAACTGTTCGCTCAGCAGTTGTTGTCTCAGTAACCGTAGAAGGTGCCGGCCCGGAAAGGAACGAAGTTATTGTCTTTGCTTGTTCTGTTTCCGTCGTGGTAATTGTCTCAGCTTGTTGAGTTTCTGTGATTCGTTGAGTTTCAGTCTCACGGACCGTTTCTGCAGAAGCTGTGATAGTAAGCTCGCTGGTTACTGTTGCTGTATATGAGCTCGTTTGGACAACAGTGCTTAGGATAGGAGATGGTTGAACAGTCATGGTATTAGCTTCAGTGACAGTCATTGTTTCGGCTGATTCCGTGATGGTCATCTCTTTTGTGTAAGTTGAAGTCACGTAGACAGTCTCAGGAGTCACAGTCAAAACGGGTTGTGTGGATTCATAAATGGTGACAGTCTCATCAATTCTACCAGTTGGCGTCACAGTAACAGTTTTTTCAACATCTCCCGGTGTAACAGTCCTCGTGCTGGTATAGACAGGGTCGGTGTGTGGTTTATCTGTTGGTATTGTGGTTTCTGGGATTGGAGTTGGCGTTGGCGTAGCCACAGCACACCCCGGAACATAGAGCGTCGTGGTGATAACCTTAACGTCAAAGTTTGGTAACGTAGCTGTAAGGGTTGCGACAAATGGATCAATATAACCCCCATTTGCGTCTTGTGGCGCACTGACTGTCCAAACAGCTTGTGTCTGTTTATTGAAAATAAGCTTGTGCTTGTACTGAAATGTCTGGGAAACTACAGTACAGCAGCCTTGACAGGTCCCTTGACCTCCCTGATTTCCATTAGGATAATGCCATAGGCAAGATAGGCAAGCCTCTGCTTGGCTTGTTAATACTCCGAAAAGGAGTATAAATAGACCTCTCATTTCGATTGTTCAATTATATTGCTGTATTACTTCGGGTCAGCAATGCACAAACGAAATATAAAGAAAAGTGAAAAAATGGAGGAAGTCTAGTGTCTGTATTCTACCCTATATTTATATCAGGAGCGTTTGGATTCGTGAGTGGCAGGGCACATTTCTCTTTTTTTTTTTTTGTATTTTTTTGGTTTTTGGGGCGTAGGCATGTTTAGCGGGGCTAACCGATGTTTCATGTTAAAGTTGTTTCAAATAAAGTATGGTCAAAACCCTTTTCCTGAAGTTCTCAGTGGCCGACAGCTTCCTCTTTGTGTGTCGATAAATTATAGTAATCCTCCTCCGTTAGTGGATGGAAGCATTGATATAATTTCATAATGGGGTCAACAAAACCAGGTAATTGATAGTCAATTTGTTTATCGATCATAAAAAATCTCTAAAATAAAAGCGAAGTTCATCGATCCACCGTCCAGGTGGGTTGTTACTCGATTATGAATTAGACTGTATGGTTTTGTGGACATTTGTAGTTGAAGAAGTAATTGGGCCGTGGCGATATACTCGGCAAAAGTAAACACTTGCTCCAAAAAGGCGACCTACACAACCATGTATACGAATATTTCATATCCATAGCCGGTAGAAATGAAGTCAACAATTTCGTTATCTCGGGAATCATATAAATTGACGCTCAATCCTGTAGAAAAGCTGTTATGTATCGCTTTTCTATTTTCCGAGTATACGTATCGAGTAGCGAAATACAGAGTGCGGGAAACATGTGAAACATAACTCCATGATATTAGGTTCAGTCACAGCGCTCATTAGATTTAACGAATTGAAAATTTTCACCTTTTAGCTCCCTATCACGCTCCTTTTGTTATACAGCTATATCGGGTAAACTGTAAGCGCATGGCCTGTCCTAAAATAGGCTCGCATTCCACAGGCGAGTAACAAACTTTAAAAAAAAAATTGTTTGGACGGAAACACAATTGGCTTTTTTTTTAAACCGAACCTATGTTTGGTTGTCGACGTGGAGATAGCCGTAACTCGCTTACAAAGAAGTAACGCGTTCCCCTTTGGTCAGCTACCATGGACAACCATGGACATGTATGCCGACTCGTGGAGGTCATCGTCCTTGCTCAACGAGATATTACACACAGTCAGTCTTATCCAATGAGCATAACTCTTCATTTATCCATAATATTTAACGAAAGCTTTGTCTTCAACTTTACTTACCCACGAGTTCATGGTTATAGCCGTTCTACCTTGAGTGAGCTATATGTGGCAGCCCTCCATTCCTGATCAACCCATTCGAATGAGCACCCCAACTATATTAATCAAACGAAACATGCTGTTTTAAACCACGCGCCTAGTCAAGGCATGGTCGGTTGTGCACTAAATAATTCTGTTCTCGAGTCTCTCTCTACAATCTTTTCCACGTTACCTCTTTGTCTTTGTAGTATAACTAGGTTCGCCTGTAAATTTATGCCCGTTCTCCACTTTCGTATTCTCCCTGCCAACAGCTAATGGGCGCTTGTTACGCTAGGTGGTCAGCTGGTATTTGCTGCCGAGCCATATGTGTTTAGCTCCATCGATGCGTAATCATTTCGACTCTTTTTAAATCCAATGGACCAGCTATCCTTATACAGATATTTCGTTCGTCCTATTATTTTTCTTATAACCATTCGGCTTAACTGATTTGTTATCCAAATGATGATGCCCAAAAAAATAGTGCTTAATTTAAAGTAATTTGCTTGATTTTAATAAATGAATCCGTATTTTAACAATCCCGTACACCAGAAGTATTATTTAATCTACGATATAATAATAGCATCACCACATCATTCATTTGTTGAGAATTTCAATATGTATACTTATGCGAAGAAATACACCACGCCAGAATCCACTTTAGCGCTGACCAGTAGGTTAGGCTTCCAAGAACTGCCAAAGCTGTTGGCCCCCTCCTATTCTTGGTCTTTGAGAGTTTACACATTTCCTATGCATATCTAATTTTTTTTTTTTTTTATTCAATTTATTCTTTACTTTATCAAGTCCGTAGACCAGAAGTAATATTTAGTTTATAATATAATAATAACATTACCATATCCTTTCATTTGTTGAGCATTTCAATACTTATGCGAAGGAATTCATCACATCAGACTCCACTTTAGCGCTGATGGGTAGCTTGGGTTGCTGAGCACTGCCGACTACCAAGGCTGCTGCATTGATCCCTTCCAGCTGTCTTTAATCTTGTTCTTGAGTGTTTATA